>NQII01000907.1:603334-624197 GCA_002778355.1 Clitarchus hookeri | reverse complement strand
TGCCACTTTCTGCTTGTTACTTCGACTGATTGACTCGTTGACGTCTCTCAACTGACTGCTCGCGTCTGACCGATGCAGTCCGGCTCCGAACCTGACATCTTGCTCTAGGTCCTCCCGCTGACTGATGCGTCTCTCTGCTCGCACCTCACTGACTTGTTCCTCCCGCTCACTCGTCGATTTTGTAGCCCCCACCTCGCCATATTGAACTTGCGTTATTTCTGCAAGTGGCAGGCCGACCACTGCGTCCCCCTGGGTTATAAAATACATGTGCGGCCCTCCGGCGCGCGTGGGTCCGGCGTTGTCCGTCGATTCTGGTTTAAAAGTTTAAGCACTTTGTCCTGCCCGTGCAGGAATACTTGGGTGGCCTCTTGGTTAGGCTTACGTGTGGTTCCCCTGCCTTGCCCCTATTCTTCCCGCACACTCGCCCAAAAGCTCTCGTGGTTTTATTGCGGTAAAAAGCCTGGGACAGATGCTGCCGCTGTTGTGTCCTTAAACACTTGTCGCTACTCCTGCCAGCTCGTGGGGCCTGGTGTCCCCCTTTGATTCTGCCTGGAAGTTTATTGTTCAGTTCTGCAGTGCTGGAATACTTGGGTGGCCTCTTGGCAGCTGCGCCCGTGTTCCTCCCGCTGATGCCGGATACCGTACTGCTATTCTTCCAGAATGTGTGCCAAAAAAGCTGTCAATGCTTATGGCGATGGCTAGCCTGGGATAAGCGCGGCCCCTGGTGTGGGGTTCGCGTCCCCGGGCAGTTGCGGGGGGCAGTTGCATCCACCTTCCTTCGCAAGTGGTCGTTCCGCGGGCCGTCCTGGCTCCATTCTTTCATCGCGTCTGCCAAACCCTAAATCCTTATTGCGGGCTTCGCCAGTGCGTGTGTTCAGACGAATAAAATATAGGGATGCCGAATGTGTCAACTCCCCACCGCTCTCTGTGTCAGTGCACGCTCGTATTATTTTTTTTATACCTGTCCTCTGGGCTACACACGGTTCTGTGGGCCGCGCTGCTTCCGCGTGACAGGCGGTAGTAAAGACAGCTGGGCCGGTCTTCTGCTTCTGACCTCATTAGGGGTGGAGAGGGACGGCCCCCCTCCGCTACTCTGTCACACGGCACTGGCAGTGCCTTAGGGAACGTTAGGGCTTTGCGTCACAAACTAGTTGTGAGGGTTGCACCCCCTTACAATTTAAGAACATCGCAGGCCCGCAAACCCTAGGGTCCGAGCTTAACCTGCTCCTAATTCTCTGTCAGGGNGATAGTCAGTCACAACATTAAGGGGTCAGCCGAATCGGGACACGAGTGAGCCAGCCAGTTACCGCATAAGTCAGTCTGTTTCCAGTCAGTCCGTTGCAACGCAAAGAGAAGGCGGAGTCAAGTGATGAACTTCATCGAGAAGTGCCATGTCGAGCTAGTGGGCTTGTCCAGTGCAACCCGGATCTGCCAAGGACGGGTGGGACACACACACACCTGTGTGGTCCCTCGCCGGGAAGTGGTGGGGTAGGCAACAGTCCGTTACTAACCTACCTCGAGAACGGGAGCGAGTGGTGAGTCCTAATGAGGGGTGCCAGCTCGAGAGGAAGCCAGCTGCGTGCAACGGACCAATCACAGAGGGCCTTTACCAGGACCATCCAGCTCACCAGACCTCCAACTGCCGGAACAACATCCACTCAACATGGCAGTCGGCCGACGGAAACCCAGGAGGACGGAGCGAATCCGAGAGCAGACGACAAACGGCAGCCGGCCGTCGATAGACGAGAGGACTGAGAGGACCCAAGAAGGAGGAGCTTCGCGGCCAGGTGCCGAGACACCCCACCAAAGGCCGTAGCAGTTCCAAGTTGCCAGCAGAGAGAAGACAGCGCCTCAAGCCAGATAAGTAGAGTCATCCAGCGAGACTGAAGGACGTTAAGTAGTTCTACACCAAGTGTGAATGATCTTGCCCCACCCCCTTTAGAAGCAAAATCGCCGCGCCAAATATCACGTAGTCTAAGTACAGAAAGGGAGGGCGTTGTCTCATGAGTTCATGTACCAGTTGACCTGTTCAAGCAATTAAAACTCAATTATATGAACTCGCAAATAAAGTGTAATTCATTAGTAAATTGAACCTAGAGACAATAGTGTCGAAGTATTCCTTCGCACTGTCACTGAGGGCTAACATAAAGTACTGGCGCATAATACCGAAGAACAGATTCAATACCTACTTCCAAACTTCAGCATTGGCAGGTATCAANGACGTTTAGTAGTTCTACACCAAGTGTGAATAATCTTGCCCCTCCCCCCTTAGAAGCAAAATCGCCGCGCCAAATATCACGTAGTCTAAGTACAGAAAGGCAGGGCATTGTCTCGTGAGTTCATGTACCAGTTAACCTGCTCAAGCAATAATAAAACTCAATTATATGAACTCGCAAATAAAGTGTAATTCATTAGTAAATTGAACCTAGAGANAAGTATTCCTACGCACTGTCACTGAGGGCTAGCATAAAGTACTAGCGCATAATGCCGAAGAACAGATTCAATACCTACTTCCAAACTTCAGCATTGGCAGGTATCAATTCTGGCCCCAACGTAAGGGCACGCTTAAATCTGTATATATGGAAGCAAGGACAAACTGAAGCACCCGGGAGAAAAGGGATCTCGCCCCGAGAGCTAGCACATTTACGAATTCGAGGGGGACATAAAATAATAAAAATAAAAATAAAATTCAACCTTGTGGCGCCTAGTCCCGACAGTATAGAACCGAGGAGGGAGCGAGGCAATAAACCAGACAGGGAAAAATAGAAACTCCCAGTGGGTTACTAGGTCACCAGACTGTGAACAATAACGAGCTAGCCAGACTAAACACCCTGTAGCGTCCAGCAATATTACCTTAAGAGGCCAATTACCGAAGCAGGCAACCGAGGGAGATAAGCGAAACCATAGGCCACAGCCCACAGAATGGCGGGCAATAAATGACGAGCATGAGGAAAGGACGTAGCCAGGAAACGGCGAGAGTAGTAGGNATATTACCTTAAGAGGCCAATTACCGAAGCAGGCAACCGAGGGAGATAAGCGAAACCACAGGCCACAGCCCACAGATTGGCGGGCAATAAATGACGAGCATGAGGAAAGGACGTAGCCAGGAAACGGCGAGAGTAGTAGGAGCGAAGAGAGGAGGTCCATTTTCACTGGATGGTGGAAAAGGATGTGGGATCTGGCGGACAGGTAAACTACCGCGCCAAAGATTACAGTAACCGGAGCGCCGGAGAAAGAATAAAGTAGGAAAAAGAAAGTACTAATTCCCTGGATGGGGAATAGGGTCACTTTCCGAACAAGTATACCAGTATTTCCGCCCGCNGGAAAAAGAAAGTACTAATTCCCTGGATGGGGAATAGGGTCACTTTCCGAACAAGTATACCAGTATTTCCGCCCGCCAAAAGTCCACTCGGAGAAAGGGGCAGAGAAAGGGCAGGAAAATAGTGCACTGTATGGTACAGAGACTGCGAGGTAGGGGTTAACGCAAGACGCGAAACAAACCCAGTAAGATTGTGCAGTCGGTGCCAGGAGATAAATTAACTACAGCGCGCACGAGCGAGTGCACCAGGAGTTTAAAAGACTTCTGCGCNAGGAGATAAATTAACTACAGCGCGCACGAGCGAGTGCACCAGGAGTTTAAAAGACTTCTGCGCCAGCGGAAGCTTTACCCGCACATGAAAACCCTTGTGAAGGAGACGAAGCGAGATTAAGCGGACGGAAGAGTGAAACCAGCAAGCGCGGAAATAGAAGGCGAAGAGAAACGCGAGAACGGCCGTCCAGCGTGCGCGGGGATAGACGTGGGAGGCAACGACGCGAGAAGAAAACGGCCCCTGAGAAAAGGAAGAAGGAAGAAAGTGGACTGCATCGGCAAGGAGTCGAACCCAGACGACTTCCGCGAGGCGAGGTGGTACCCTGCAGACCCAACCAGTCAGCGAGGGAAGACAGCAGCTCGAAGGTGTCCACTGAATGAGAGATGGAAGGGCGAACCTCCCCCCTCCCCAACAGCCCAACTTCTTCCGGCCATGCCTGTGTCCAGGGGCAGGAAAGGCAGTCAACATCAGGTAAAGTACTGACCAGCCTACACCCCTCTCATAGAGCAACAAAGGCGAGACCNCTCGAAGGTGTCCACTGAATGAGAGATGGAAGGGCGAACCTCCCCCCTCCCCAACAGCCCAACTTCTTCCGGCCATGCCTGTGTCCAGGGGCAGGAAAGGCAGTCAACATCAGGTAAAGTACTGACCAGCCTACACCCCTCTCATAGAGCAACAAAGGCGAGACCGTGCAGAAGAGAATATTTGGTTTACCGAGTGAACAGAGACCGATTGATTTCATTAATTTAAAAACCGCAAGTGCGAAGTGTGGAGGGGCCTTCAGNCCACACTCACCAGACTAATTTCAATCGAAATAACACCCCTGAAAACTATAGGAATATGCTATCTTTTAGGACCAGACTGGCCAAATTTAGACACCAAAAGAGGAAAATTAAATAATTAGTTCCTGGAATTGGCATTTTCAGTGACCATAAATTCCTCATTTTTTCGCACACCTTTTATCCAATATTAATGATCGACATACCATTAGATTCCCCTTTAAATTCTCTAAAAGATGATATAGTAAAGAATTCGAATTGGTGAAAAACTTTTATGATAAATCAAAAAATGCCAAAAATCAACCAAGGGGTACCCCTGCAAAAAAAAATTTTTTCGTCTGCAAATTTTTATTTAGAAAATTTATATATGTTTATACTAAACTGTTCAGAAGTGAATTTCTAACAACCTCTTACCATCCATAAATCTGCATTTTAATTTACTCTCCGAATAACCCTAAATAACATACCTAAATCTTAAACTGGTAATGCCACACTCCCCACACCCATTTCAATCGATAGAGCACCTCCGAAAACTATAGGAATATACTATCTTTATTGGTCTGTCTGGCCAAAATAAGACGCTATAAAAGGAAAACAAAATTATGTATTTATGGAGGCAGTCTTCAGTGAACTTTAAACCCTTATTTCTCACAAACCATTTATCCGATTTAAATTATAGAAATGTCTTTGGATTCCCCTTAAAAGTATCTGTAATATGACATGCATTAAGATCGGATTAGGACAGAAACTCGAAAGAAGCAACGGAAAAAGCCAGAAATTAACCAAAAAATTAGCTCTATCTCAGAAACGGCTAACACCACAATCACCACACTAATTGCAATCGAAAGAGCACCCCTGAAAACTATAGGAATATGCTATCTTCATTGACCAGTCTTGCCTAATGAAGACACCAGAACAGGAAAATTAAATAACTAGTTCTTGAAATTTGCATTTTCAGTAAGCATAAAACCCTCATTTTTTCGCACACCTTTTATCCAATATTAATTATTGACATAACATTAGATTCCCCTTTAAATTCTCTAAAAGATGGTATAATAAAGAATTCGAATTGGAGAAAAACTTTTATGATAAATCAAAAAATGCCAAAAATCAACCAAGGGGTACCCCTGCAAAAAAAACTTTTTCGTCTGCAAATTTTTTTTTTAGAAAAACTATAAATGTTTATACCAAACTGTTCAGAATTGAATTTCTAACAACCTCTTATCATCCATAATTCTGCATTTTAATTTGCTCTCCGAATAACCCTAAATATCATACCTAACTCTTAAACTGCTAATGCCACACTCCCCACACCCATTTCAATCGAAAGAGCACCTCCGAAAACTATAGGAATTTACTATCTTTATTGATCTGTCTGGCCAAAATAAGACGCTATAATATGAAAACAAAACTATGTGTTTATGGAGGCAATCTTCAGTGAACTTTAAACCCTTATTTCTCGCAAACCATTTATCCGATTTTAATGATAGACATGTCGTTGGATTCCCCTTAAAATTCTCTATAATATTACATGCATTAGGATCTGATTAGGACAGAAACTCGAAAGAAACATCGGAAAAAGCCAGAAATTAACCAAAAAATTAGCTCTATCTCAGAAACGGCTAACACCACAATCACCACTCTAATTGCAATCGAAAGAGCACCCCTGAAAAATATAGGAATATGCTATCTTCATTGATCAGTCTTGCCTAATGAAGACACCAGAACAGGAAAATTAAATAACTAGTTCTTGAAATTTGCATTTTCAGTAAGCATAAAACCCTCATTTTTTCGCACACCTTTTATCCAATATTAATTATTGACATAACATTAGATTCCCCTTTAAATTCTCTAAAAGATGGTATAATAAAGAATTCGAATTGGAGAAAAACTTTTATGATAAATCAAAAAATGCCAAAAATCAACCAAGGGGTACCCCTGCAAAAAAAACTTTTTCGTCTGCAAATTTTTTTTTTAGAAAAACTATAAATGTTTATACCAAACTGTTCAGAATTGAATTTCTAACAACCTCTTATCATCCATAATTCTGCATTTTAATTTGCTCTCCGAATAACCCTAAATATCATACCTAACTCTTAAACTGCTAATGCCACACTCCCCACACCCATTTCAATCGAAAGAGCACCTCCGAAAACTATAGGAATATACTATCTTTATTGGTCTGTCTGGCCAAAATAAGACGCTATAAAAGGAAAACAAAATTATGTATTTATGGAGGCAGTCTTCAGTGAACTTTAAACCCTTATTTCTCACAAACCATTTATCCGATTTAAATTATAGAAATGTCTTTGGATTCCCCTTAAAAGTATCTGTAATATGACATGCATTAAGATCGGATTAGGACAGAAACTCGAAAGAAGCAACGGAAAAAGCCAGAAATTAACCAAAAAATTAGCTCTATCTCAGAAACGGCTAACACCACAATCACCACTCTAATTGCAATCGAAAGAGCACCCCTGAAAAATATAGGAATATGCTATCTTCATTGATCAGTCTTGCCTAATGAAGACACCAGAACAGGAAAATTAAATAACTAGTTCTTGAAATTTGCATTTTCAGTAAGCATAAAACCCTCATTTTTTCGCACACCTTTTATCCAATATTAATTATTGACATAACATTAGATTCCCCTTTAAATTCTCTAAAAGATGATATAGTAAAGAATTCGAATTGGTGAAAAACTTTTATGATAAATCAAAAAATGCCAAAAATCAACCAAGGGCTACCCCTTCAAAAAAATAATTTTTCGTCTGGAAATTTTTTTTAAGAAACTGCATAAATATTTATATCAAACTGTTCAGAATTGAATTTCTAATAATCTCTTACTGTCCATAATTCTGCATTTTAATTTCCTGTCCGAATAACCCTAAATAACATACCTAACTCTTAAACCGCTAAAACCACACTCCCCAGACCCATTTCAATAGAAAGAGCACCTCCGAAAACTATAGGAATATACTATCTTTATTGGCCTGTCTGGCCAAATTAAGACGCGATATTAGAAAAACTAAATATTGAGTTTATAAAGGCACTCGTCAGTGAACTTTAAACCTTCATTCCTCGCAAACTATTTATCCGATTTTAATGATAGACATGTCATTGGATTCCCCTTGCAATTCTCTATAATATTATGTGTTAGTGGATCGGTTTAAGATAGAAATTCTTGCCCTGCAAGTAACTGCACAATAAAACATCGTTAAATTTGAAGGGTTTGTCACCATATGACATTAACAAAGTGCCACGCTTTATTACCTTTAATTTATGATCTTTCTTGGCAACATTTATTAAAACATTCACATCGTCCACATCTGTAATTAAGTGAGCAGCGTATGACGCAATCAAATCATGTGTACATTCAGAATCTGCCAAAAACATAACACAACTGCCTTTGTTTACATTAATATTATCATATATTACTGTTACTTTTGATAGCTTTGGTTTGATGTAGTGCTGAAAATTAGACCATTTACCTCATCTCCTAAAGCCTTTCGCAAATAATGCTACACCTTCCTGCATTCCCGTTTGCCCTTTTTCTCTCAACATTCGCATTTCTTCTTGGATCAGTTAATTTTTTACAAACTCGATTGTCACCGCTTCAGATGTTTGCGAAAATAGGACGTCAATCGTTGTGGTAACTGCCTGATAAGACCAAGGCATAGCGATAAGAAACTTTGATATCACTTCCTCGTCATCGTAGGTAGCACCTGTTGAACGTATCTCTTCCACTTTTCTTACAAAATTTTCCAAAAAATCGGTGAGACTGCCTCTCTTGAATCGTATTTCCCCCAGTTCTCGTTTTAAATCCACTCTTGCTGACAAACCTTGTCTCGTATATGTAGCTTTCAGGGCTGAAAATATATCCCTCGCTGAAGTTTTCGTTTTAATGGCTCCCATCACACTGTCTGTAACAACTTGCACGATAATGTCCCGCGCCTTCAAGTCCATTTTCTTGAAATTATTTTCGGAAGTTTCACTGTTCCTTTCACTTAAAGCTTCCAAGCATTGTTCTCTTTCCAAACGGATTTTCAATCTAAACTCCCAGTCAGAAAAACCAGTACCGTAGAACTGTTTTAGGCTCTGAGGTACGCTGTTTACCGTCGCCATGCTTGCTTCCTACGAGAACATCCAGCTTCACACAAGAAATTCCGGCCTGACACCTTTTTTCTGCCTTAACTAAACAAACACTTTTCCAAATTTTGTACCTGGGCCCATAACCTATTACCATATATACCTCACTGTGGTATAATTTGGGAATAAATACTACCTGAATGAGAGAACACTTTTATTATACTAACAATGAACTACACTACAGAAATACACGACGACTACCCACTCTTTACAAAGTATGACGGTAGAGTGCAGCACCTCCCCGTAACCAACCAATAGGGAGAGACTTACAGAATTGCGCCACAACACACACTTCAATAATACATTGGCATATATAAAAATATTAAAAAATATTAAAAATTCTAACCTGTATGAGCATACTATATGAACGAAAAAACAACCTTGTAATATTAGAGTTAGTAAAACTGAGAAAAAATTTTTTTTTTAATTATACAGAAAATTGGTTGACAAAGCTATTTAAAATTTATAAAGTTTTAAATTATGATGTAACATCTTTTATATTTTTAAAGTAATGTGTGATCAACAAAATAGAAGATAATGCTTATAAATATAAATTATAAATAAATAAAACCTAAGAAATCAGAAATAAATACAATTTGTTGGAAAATTTATGCGGACGGTAACAGTCATAAATTGTGAATTAATGCAGACAGTATCTTTTTATATTAAAAATTAATTAATTTTTTATCATAAGTGATACCTTTTTACCAAAAACTAAACATTTCTCTTAATTTTTTAACTATCTTACATCCAGTTGTAGATAAATTACTTCATAACAGTGTTAAATTTTTATTTAACCTCAATGCAGATCGAACAGATGATTTTATGTATCATTAATAGAACATTATATATTTACAAATGATAAAATTTTAAGATTAACATTAAGATGTAGCTTTTTGATTATATTTGAAGCATTGTTCGAAACAGGTATTTTCTTAACTATGTGATTACATTCTTCATATAGTGTTTATTTGATAGGCTTCCTTTGAACATTTTTCTTATCTTCAGAGTCATTGTAGATTTCAGTTATTAATTCTGAAATTTCTTCCAGTGGTACATCATCTTCAATAGCTTTCTTTATAATGGTGGGTTCAAAGTATGTTCTAAATAATTTATCCGGAAAAATTAGCAATTTATTTAAATTTTTTATAGCAGATCTCATCTCTCTCACTATTTATCATATCGACAATACCATTGTCACTATACCAAATTTATTTAATATATTTACATAAATCATTCTAGTGCATTCAGTATATTTCCTTTCCTATCTCAACTGAATGGTACACAGCCTCAATGGCTTGGGTCTCTACATTTGCGATCAACTGCAATTGATTTAACTTTTGTTTTTGCCAGTCTTTCCGGCTGCTTAACCTGGTCGGTACATAAAGATACCTGGGGTAGTGATCACTTCCCAATTATCCTTACTTCTTCGCTAACGCATCCACCTCCTTCCCCTACATTTCGTCGATACCGATTGTTACATAATCAGGCTGTTTGGTGCAAATTTTCTTCTTTAATGTCGGAAGCAACTAAACATTTCCCTCCTTTCACAGCTTTTAACATTAATGTGGATTATGAAGTCTTCTATGTCTCACTTTTGGAGTCCACTAAAGGTTCTTTTCGCCATTTTCGTTTTGGCGGTCGGAAAAGTGGTTCCCCTTGGTGGGATGGACAATGTGACAAGTTTAATCGTCGTCGTTTGAATGCTCTTCACCTTTATAAACGTCAGACTACATTGGCCAATTTTCTACATCTTAAGCAATGCTAAGCACAGGCGCGGAAGTTGTGGTCTGAACATAAAAATGCTAGTTGGAATACTTTTTGTGCTTCACTTTCTCGTACTACTTCTTCTCGTATATTAAGGGGTAAATGTAAAGCCTTCCGTGATAGTAAAGAGGGACAGCGGTCGCAGCATATCCCCCTCTCACTGGTCCATGCCTTTATGGATCGCATTGCCCCTGATACCGTCCCGGAGGATACTACCTTGTGCTCCTTTGTTTGTTTCTAATGAGGCTTCACACTTGTCCCTGCCTTTATGGATCGCATTGCCCCTGATACCGTCCCGGAGGATACTACCTTGTGCTCCTTTGTTTGTTTCTAATGAGGCTTCACACTTGTCCCTGCCTTTATGGATCGCATTGCCCCTGATACCGTCCCGGAGGATACTACCTTGTGCTCCTTTGTTTGTTTCTAATGAGGCTTCACACTTGTCCCTGCCTTTATGGATCGCATTGCCCCTGATACCGTCCCGGAGGATACTACCTTGTGCTCCTTTGTTTGTTTCTAATGAGGCTTCACACTTGTCCCTGCCTTTATGGATCGCATTGCCCCTGATACCGTCCCGGAGGATACTACCTTGTGCTCCTTTGTTTGTTTCTAATGAGGCTTCACACTTGTCCCTGCCTTTATGGATCGCATTGCCCCTGATACCGTCCCGGAGGATACTACCTTGTGCTCCTTTGTTTGTTTCTAATGAGGCTTCACACTTGTCCCTGCCTTTATGGATCGCATTGCCCCTGATACCGTCCCGGAGGATACTACCTTGTGCTCCTTTGTTTGTTTCTAATGAGGCTTCGCGTGATCATCAGGTTTTTTACCAGGCATTCACAGTTGAGGAAATAAGCCATTGTCTGTACACTGCAGGTAAGACTACCCCTGGTTTGAATTACACCTCTTATGGTCTCCTTGAGCACCTCCCTCGCACTACTCTAGTGTGGTTAGCTCAATTCTATGATTAGGCGTTCTGTTATAGTTGTATCCCTGATGTGTGAAGGGATTTTGAAATAGTCCCGATTTTGATACCAGGTAAATTTCCTCTATCAGCAGAGTCTTATCGTCTGATTGCACTGCGTTCTTGTTTGGCGAAACATTTTGAGAGATTGGTCAAACATAGGTGTACTTGGTGGTTAGAATATTATTGTTTACTTCGTCCACAACAACTTGGTTTTCGTTCAGGTATTAGTACCCTGGATCCTATTGCTGTATTGTTTTCCCGTATTCGGGACGCTTACACTCATCGGAATGTATTTGGTACCGTGTTTTTAGACTTGGCTTCGGATTTGATCATGTCAATCTTAAACTCCTTTTTAGTAAAATGTCTAAACTTGGTTTACCATATACCCTCATACTATGTATAAATTCTTTGTTTAGCATCCGTCGGTATATGCCTGGAGTTCCTGATGAAGCAGATTTTGTTTGTCAAGTGTCCAATGGTTTGGTTCAAGGTATTACTCTTAGCCCTTTGCTGTTTATCTTGTATACTCAAGACACCATATTTCACCTGGGTTCCCATGTTCGTTCTATTCAGTATGCTGATGACATTGTGCTTTGGGTTGAATGTATTTCCTATGACAAAGCTTGTGCTTCCTTGACTACAGCTCTTGATTATTTATCATTTTGGTTGGATAACAACGGTTTTAATCTGTATGTGAATAATAGTCGCACCCTACATTTCACACTCAAACGGTCGTCGTCACCGCTACCTTATCCAACCATAAGAGGTACTCTTCTTCCCTGCGTGACAAAGGTACGGTATTTGGATATCTTTTTAGAGGTTCGTGGTGCATGGACTACCCATGTTGATTACACTATTACTAAATGTCGCAAAAGAATTAACATTTTGAAAACACTTTCCCATTACCGTTGGAGTTCTAGCTTTTTTTCTCTTCGTTCTTTTTATATCTCTATCATCCGGTCTGTTTTAGATTACGGTATTCCGATTGCTGGGCAGCTGCCACTATTTTTGGTGAACAAATTGGAGACTATGCAGAACGTTTGCCTCAGACTTATTCTTGGTGCTCTCTCTTCTACTCCCGGAATCCTTCCTTATGTCCTTGTCAGACCATTATAGTATGTTGCAAGGTAGATATTGGATCCGTACTCGTAGTTCCTGCGTAAGGAGTATTGCACAGGCGGGTGACCACCTTGGTTATGTTCTACCGAACGTATCATTAACGACCGCATGCTTTGTTCGTCCTCCGCCTAAATTTTTACACAGTTTGTAGTATGAGGTTTCGTTTCGTTGTCCTTGTCCTCTCTTTCTATCTCCTACTAGAAATGCTCTCCCATTGTCATTCAAAAAAAATTTAATGCCACTGTTGCTGGATATCCTGACTGTACTTTGGTTTACACTGATGCCTCAAAAACTGTCGAAGATGTTGGGTCTGCTTCTTTTGATTCTTCACATAAATGTTCTTGACTCTTTAAGCTCCCTTCCATCGCCACCGTTTATTATGCTGAAGCTTTTGTAGTGTATATGGCTTTACATTATGTTTATGATCCTCTGATTATATCGGATTCTCGTAGTTTATTTACGGCCTTGTCTTCTCCTACTCCCCATAAGGAGGTGCTTATATGACTCATACGGACACAGTGTGTTCTTTTGGATAAACTACATGTTACTATCCTCTTCCTGTGAGTACTGGGGCATGTAGGGATTCAGGGGAATCAGATGGTGGATAAGCTTGCGAAATTGAGTGCTTTACAGGATGTCTCGAAGCCTCTACTTTCCATTTCGGTTTTATATCCTATCAGGGAATTTTTTTGGCTTTGGAAGCAGACGTGGGAAAATTATACTTCGGTTTCTAATACTTTATATGCACATTTATTTCCTACATATTCTCGGCACGAATATCATCATTGTAGTTCCCGTAGTTTAACAGTAACTTCTTTTCGTCTCATTTCAGGTCATAATGCATCCCAGTCTCATTTGTATAAACTGACGTGACCAAGCTTGGCTACGGCGATAAAGCCAACTTGATCTGCAGTGTTCCCAGAGTTGTGAAGTAATATCTGTGTGCTCGGCGCCACAGCTCTGCGGTGAGCTGATGAGATGTAGGGTCGTTCGGTCGACAGCCTAGGGACTCTGGTAAACACTCCATCATACACACGTTGCCGAGGCTGTCGGCCACCTCGCATGCCATACTTAATTATCAATAAAAAAAGTGGTGCTGGTTGTTAAGGTATTTATTACCCCGTTATGTACACACAACTATACGGAAGACACGTGGCCTGAATGGCCCGGAACTAGAAGCGACCACTTGGTCTTATAATGTGAAGCTCAAAATGCACTTTACGATTCCCGATAAATAATAACGTAGCTCTCCCCTCGGCGCTATGCAAGTTAAATTATGAAAGAGATGATGATAATGATTTACAATGTTATCGATGCGACTGGATACTATTCGACAGATAATGACCTTGCTAGGGCTTCTGCGGAGTGGGTAGAGCGTAACGTCCGAGCTCGTCCAAGTGCTGGCGAATACTGGGCGGAAATGTGCGCCGGCTTCCGCCGTCTAGGCGCAGGCGACGCAATGCGGTGAAACAGTGAAACACAATATACACTGAAAGATGATTATGGGATGGAAAATGATATGAACTAAACTAACACAAGAAAACATAATTACCATTACACAAATACATAATAAAAATTATAATACTTATTCTAAATGTTTTCATTGCACCAGCCACAGCATTGCCAATTGTAGAATGTCACATGTCTCTGGCTGTGACTGGGCAGATTGTCTCCGATGACAAAACAAATTATTAATTAACTATACACTGACACTATTAACAAATACACTGATGAAATAAACTGATGAAATAAACTGAATAAATAATAAACACTAATGCACTCGTGCCCACAAGCCTGTCTGTGTGGTGCGTATGGTGTGTACATACTGCGGCAGTCAGTGGGCAAAAGGACTCGTGAACATGCGGTTCACGTCAAAACTTTGTATTGTCCCTAATTCCTCCTGTGTCTGAGGTGCCCCTAGTGCAGATTTGACCCATATCTTGTTTCAGTGTTCCACTTGCGGCGATCGAAGTTCGTTGTATGCCGCTCTTCAACGGCTTCATGTGAGGTTTCCTGTCTCTTACCCTTCGGTACTTTTTCATGGCCCTCGGGTAGTGTGTTTTGTTCTCGCTCGGTTTTTACTTGAGCACGATATTATTATCTGATTTTGAGAGTTTGGTGTCCTGTTAGTTGTCCTAGGTGACCAACCCTCTCCTATCTTGCTATTCCTTGTTCCATGGCCTTTCTTTCCCTCCATGGTTGATGGGCCTCTACCGAGAAGAATAGTGTTTGTGATCCCGACTTGTATTGTTCCTTGTTCGTTTTTCGGTGGATATTGTCATTAATTTATCTTTCTCCAGCTATTTTTGGTTTGGCCGTGAGTTTTACGTTGGCCACATTGCCACAAAAAAATTAGTTTTGACTGTAACAACAGTTTTGAGTAAAACAGTATTATGTGTGATATTTCTTAAAAAAAACTAGCATGTTAAAAAATTTAAAAAAAAATTCATAATCAGTATTTTATAAAATGTAAAATGAAAATTTTTAAAATTTCTTAATTTGCGAGTACTCTTTAAGAAAGGTAGTATAGAATACTTTTTGTTTGAAATGGTTGCCTTTTAAAGTGATCCATTGAAGAGGAATTTCTTTAACGTTGATTACCCATTTAAACTCTTTGACTACAGGATTAATAACAGTTAACAGCTGGTAAAGTCAAGTGTCTTCCCTTTATTCTGTTGTGGCTGGGGAGTTAGTATATTATTTTGAAGTGTGTGTTTGTAGAAATACATTTCCATTTAATATGTAGGGCCAAAACCAAAATGATAGATTTAAGTCATTACTGTTCATTTATTGCCCCAGCAAAGGACATTTTTGTCTGTTTTGTTTCGCAAGGAAAAAAGTTACATTTGCACAACGATATTGATATTTGTTAGTGTTTTGACAAGAAAAATGTGTACCTAAAATGTGTGACCGTTAGTGGTGATTCTACATTGCAACCTCATCATAAAACCCTTTTAACACAAAGTTGTCTTCATTCCCCTTGGAGTGAGATATGAAAAGTAATGTTAATTTGTATGCTTAATAAAAGTGCTTCTTAATTTGTATTACAATGTAATGTCAAGTCGCTGGTAAAAATAAGTCTGCTGATGATTATAATTTTTTTCCCCCCAATCTGCTGAATTCCAGATTTAACGTTTTAATATTTTCAAACTTTTTTTTTATAATTATTACCAACACCTCTTCCAGCCAGCGTTACAGTGTCTAAAAAAAAACAAAAAAATTGCGCCTAACGACTAGGCAGTCAGTAAAAAGATACGGAAGGTTGGTACTCTTGTTTTACCTGTGTTTGAATTGGTCAGTGATATCAAATGGTTCAGTGATTTTTTGTTAAGTGATCGAAGGTAATTAGCATTCAGAGGGGGTTATTCCTGGCTCCAGCGCTTTCCTTCGTTCGTGTTGTGGCCTGTTGCTGACGTCACTGGGAGGGCTCGAGCCAAGGAGTGTCGTAGCAGCTATTGTGCGGGACGGTATAAACTTGCGGTTTGCAGTGTAACATCCTAATTCATTACGTGACTGAGTGTTTCCAAAATGAGTAAGACTTCTAAGTAAAGTTAATTGTGCTGTGGCACAGTGCACTAATAGGGGGTCAAAAACGATTTGCGTTTTATATCATAGATGTCCAAACAAACGTGTATCTCCAGCGCGAGTGGGTATTGTGCTGTAAGCGGAGAGACATTTTTAATCCCGATAATGCTAGAGTCTGCTCTGTACATTTCCGTCGAGAAGATTACCAACGAGACTTGAGAAACGAACTGTTGGGATTACCACAAAGGAAAATATTGTGCCCAGATGCTGTTCCATGTCTTCGAATGGCAAATTGGCATGGGGTACAGCTTTAGTTTTTAGCACCATAACCAGCCCAATCACTGTTACCAGCCAAACCGAGGAAGAGGTATTTATTTCTTACTTACAACACAGTATTTAATTATCGTAACTCTGAAATAATTTGGCTCAGTAATTTGTAATGGCAAACGTAATAGTGTAGCAAATTGGAATTAAGGGAGGGCTAAATCAGCAATGGCTCGCGCTAACTTTCGGCTTGGAGCACCGAGTTAGTACAACATGGTACGGAGCCTACTTAAATCTGAAAGCCCTGTTGCCTCATAAACGTCAGCAAAAACCAAATTTACTTTCCAGTTCTCATCGATAGTTAATTAATCTTATGTGATATCGTCATGCTCTTTGTTTTGAAATGCCACAATTATATAAAAGTTAAATTTTCAAACTTAAATCAAACAAAATTACTTTCAAGACTTTTGAAATACACATACTCAACCCTTAGTAGAGTGAAATAGGGTAAAATGTGTTTTCGAAGGCTCTTCATAAATTTTAGCTTATCACACTTGTGAAACATGTGTTGCATTATCGCTACTTCCTGATTTTTCGAGTTTGACATTTAATTTCCCGTAAAATACAATAAAAGTATTTAGCGCACATTTAAACATCACGCACTCTTGAAGCGTGGTGTGGAAGTCAACGACCAACATTTTTCAGTAACAAAATTGCATTGTTGGTGGGGGAAAAAACGTTATAGACTGATATTGTATTCGAAAATTGTACATCTTTAAAGTGCCAACTTTGGCGTGTTTGAGTCTCCAAATTATTCTCAAATGACGTAATATGTACCGTTATTGTCCCACTAACTTCATCCCCCCACCCCCTCGCCAAACAAACGCCCACATGGACGCATTCACACATTTCCCAACATTCCGAAATAGTATTTACAAGGTTATGAACTAGAAAAAATTAGTTTCTAGGACTTTCAATATATTAGGGAATATATGATTTATTATTTTAATTGATTGGACATATAAATATATCTTTAACTTACAGATTCCGAATGAAAGAGAATAGCGGCATGACGCTAGAAGTGTGAGAGAACGAGCTCTAGTGACTTTAGAGAATGTATCCCCCAAAAAAGAAAAAATAGACCAGGTGAAAATCATTGAGCAGCTTCAAAATGAAGAAATATTGAGACTTCGTAAACAGGTGGAAACTTTGGAAAAAGAAAACGCGACACTTAGAAAAAGGGAAGCAGCTTTGAGAAAACATAAAGCACCTTGATATGTTGTTTCAGTAAAAACATGATCATCTTCACCTAACGTGAATAAAGGTGTACAGAAAAGTGAAATTGTAAAACTTCTATCTAAGTGTTTTACACAAGGACAGATTCGGTGTCTTTTGAGCGGAAACGGACGAGTAAAATGGTCTACAGAGGACATAGCAAATGCCCTAACTTTGAGGTCGCTTTCAAGAAAAGCATACAATTATTTGAGGAAAAAGAACATACCCTTGCCATGCCATTCTACGCTACAGAAATCAATTCGGCAATTTAAATGTAGACCTGGAATTTTGAAAGAGGTGTTATGCTTGTTGAAAGGGAGAGCAGAAAACTACAACGAGCATGAAAAGTTTGCTGTTCTGACATTTGACGAAATGAATATTGACCACCGCATTTCATATGATTCGTCAGATGACCGCATATTAGGACCTCACAGCAATGTGCAAGTAGCGATGGTGCGTGGACACTTTTCTGCGTGGAAGCAACCCATATTTTACGACTTCGACAAAACAATGACTTCCAAATTGTTAAAAAACATAATCGGGGAACTTGAAACCTGTTGCATTCGTGTGGTCGCAGTAACTTCTGACATGGGAGGGAAACATTCTAAAGTGTGGAAGGAACTAAATGTAAACACTAAATATTTTTTTTCACCAATCCTACTGATGTCAAAAGGAAAGTGTGGGTGTTTTGTGACGTGCCACATTTATTGAAGTTATTGAGAAATCACTTTTTGGATGAAGGTTTGACCTTATCTGACGGTTCAGAATTTCAGAAGACTATACAAAGCCTATTAGAAAATCAGAAAGGAGACCTCTCAACTACATATCACATCAATGAGACTCATCTCAGCGTGACTGGCAGATCCTGCCAGAATGTGAGAATGGCTGCTCAGTTATTTTACAGGCGTACTTCTTTAGCAGTTCATTATAAACTAGACAAAAAAATTGAAAGTAACTTTATTGGGCTTCTCAATGACACCTTTGATGCCATAACCCAGAGGAGAGTTAATTATGAGGATCGTTCGGCCGACGGCCCAGGGGGGCCTGTATATCTCTGTCAGTTTGTTGATGATGATATCACGTGCTTACTGTTGCACTATTTATACCTTATTACGAGACTGTAGACCGTCTCACACGCCTGAAATATACTATGAAATTGTGGGTGATGCTATAAAGGGTGTAGTAACCTACAACTACTAGACACATGTTTGAATAAACCGCTTTACAAAGTGACTGTGCTTTTACAGATGCTGCATAATGCATGAAAATGGACCCAGTACTTACGAACTGCTGGTGACCTTGGCGTGAAATAAACGTGGTATTATGTTGATATGCGATAGCATTAAGCTCTTTGGTGAGAGGGTGGGTGGCTATCCCCTCAGTACTTAAAATAAATAAAATTAATGTTCTGGTTAATTAATTTAATGTTGCAGTGAAATGATTACAGTCTAAATGATGGTACCGAGGGGGGCTCACGGAGCAGGTGACCAACGCCGCCGGTCTGGTCCGAGTGCTGAGACGAACTGGCCGAGTGACCTCGGTTTCAGTCACGAGAACAGAAGTCAAACGGCGAATGATGAAACATAACATGAACACTATGTGGTATAATTGCAATGGTGAAAAATTGTATAAATTAAATGAACACATTGGTGACACCCCCGTTGATTAACAAATGTCTCTCAAGATTGAAGTTTTAAAGTTGACAGGGCGTGTCACCACACGAAATGACATGTTACACACTACTGGCGACACTCTGGGGCACTTATCACTTCAGCTTCGGCTTACAAGCCAGTTCGACACCACGTGGTAGTGCGTCATGTCATATGTCGCGGCGCAAGATGCAATGACCAATAGCCAGTGCGCCAAACGGCTGTGGCTTTGGGGTAAACACCGTTTTGGATCGCCTACATATTTATTAAAAGAGTTACCTCTTGTCATAAATGAGTAGGGTGGTCTCTCGAGTTGCGCCTTCTTGCCGACAAGGATTATGTAAGTTCCGTTCTTGTTGACCTGCACTATGCTATTTTGGCCTGATGTGGTTTGTGTGGCCCAGTGAAGCTGTTGTGGCTGCGGCGGTCCGAGTGTTTACTGTTCAATGTTGTGGCTGTATGTTAATGAACATTACATGGCATAGTAAATTTTGTTCAATCAACTGTATAGGCTTAGGGCCCGGCATGCACGTATAACCTACTCTCCCTCCTAACTCCAGTAGTTAAGCCTACCAACAGAGTGCGCCCCTTCAAGGCAACCAAAAAAATAAAAGTTTTAGGCTGATTTGCACAGCTCTTGTGCAGAACATCACACTGCTCAGATGCGCTCCGACGCAGGCAACTAGTTGCTAGACGAAATGCTGCCAGGCAGTGTATTCACGCCGCAAGCCTTGCTTGTTGCCGGCCAGTCTATGCCTATGGACTAGATCAACAGCTGCCTCGCAGCTCACAAATCCTGCCATGCTTCACGGCTACCACCTTAGCCACGTTTTACACTGTAACAAGTCAGTGTTCCAGCATACTTAGGGTTGCCCTCGCCTCCCGCATCTTCGCGTTTACCCAGACCCACTCCTTGGTCGACATCCTCAGTACGCCCCAGTCAGGATAAAGACTAGGATGTGTATGTGTATTGTTCTAACAATAACATGCATAAACCAAGCTGGTCGAGTTATCACTCCGAGCCACTTTGTTTCAGCACCCTGCCTCCTACTATTTCATGTTTTTGTCCAACGATCTGCTTACACTCTTGCAGGGACAGGCACGTGCAGCAAACCAATTCCTAACCACATCCATCAGGAACCTCCATCTCTTCGGAGTGGTGGTTCTCAACTGCTGCACATTTCTGCGAGTGCTTAGGTCTGCCGGCAACTTCCCTCCCATGAAGTTACTTTGCTGGAGGCCAGTAGACAGGCCGTACCTAACAGTCCTGCCTGCCTGCCTACACCCAACCCTAAGGTACACCCATTATCTTCCCTCTTACTATACTACTTCCTACCCCTCGCCACAGGGCTGGACAAGATAAGGTGGCCAAGCTTGTGCTAACCCTCGTTGCCGGTCTAGTCGGGGTAGGTCAGGGTACCGCTAGGGTGTACATCTGGAAACGGAAGGAAGTTGCCTGGCAGAGGACTCCAACCAGTGCACCTAGCTGGAACAAGAGCCTTCAGTTAGCACTCCTGTAGCATCCACCACAAACTATATCTCCACGCCGCCGACTCCACCCAACAGAGCAGCCACACTCGCATGGCCTTCTGCTGCAGATCGTCTAGACACGACACCCAGTTTCACTTCTGCATTAACTCAAACCAGGCCAGCACCTCCAACAGCAACACCATGTGCAAAACAGGCCATTGTAGAGTTGCCCAAACCGGCCTGTCCCACCCCCAGCTCAAATCACCTCAAGTCGATGGGGCAGGTTTCCCCTGGCATCTGGAAAGTGAA
>NQII01000907.1:557283-603277 GCA_002778355.1 Clitarchus hookeri | reverse complement strand
CACAGACACCAGCACAACCCCAGTAAAACACGTAGATAAGGCGTAAGGTATCAGGATATGAATAAACATTATCTTAAGGAAGGGGGCCAACTGATGTGTTAGTAAGTGGTGTCTATTTTTAGTTCTTTCCTCCTTCTGAGTTGTATAGGAGTCAGAAAAAGAATTGCAACAGCTAGAGATCAAAATAAATGCAGCCAATTTAGTTAAGGACCCATTTCATTCATATTTTTAACACCGCCCCCTCCCCCTCCTCCAGTAAATTAGCGAATAGTTATTACCGAAGTCATTTCTACGAGATATGACTGTACCCTGATCCTATTGTGCTGCTAGAGAAAAAAAAGTGTGGATTTGAAAATAAAAAACAATTTTGGATACATGAATATTTTATTAACAATTGAGAAATAAACAATTTGAAATTCTTTTAATGACAATTTGGATATTCTTACATAGTGCCAAACACTGCACGTTACATGCAGCTCAAACTAGTGAATAAATCAATCATGAACTTGAGATAAGAAAAGATGCTCGAGGTTCCCACCCCTAACACATTAACCAGAACTATACATTTTTTTCTGACACACCTACCTCACTACACATTTTGTAAGTGTGTGTTGTGCTTGGCAAACTCTATTGTTACAATAGAAACAGGTTTCTCATACACACTGGCCCCAACTGTACATTCTCTACAGCCCACACAATTATGGCACAAAATAAACCTCGGGTAAATGTTTTTGAGCAGGCCTTTAGCAAGAGATGTTATTCAACAATTTTATGCATAAATTGTAGTTTCGACAAACACAACCAGCTGCTGAATGAACACAACATACACGGACACACTATTTTGTGTCAATACTATTGTATATGAATTACAGTTTTCAGGTTTTTAATTATAAAAACAAAAAAATTTTCAATTTCATTGCCACTGACATTGCATAATAGTCACAGAAATTTTTTAAGTGCTAACAAACATAAATTTTTATCACGTAAATGTTGCAAACTCTACAGCATTGCAGCCGAGCCAGAAGTTCAAAACAGCAATTCAGACAAAGGCAATTTGCAACAGAAATAAGCCAAGGATGAAGCTACGTGTTTTAGCCTCCCCTCACGTAGGGGACAAATTTAACCCTGCGTGGAGGCTATTCACCTTCCAACAGATGCAAAGAGGATAATGATGCAAGGAAGCCATGCTGGTTGCTACGTAACAGCTGCCTATCTTGGCAGATGTGAAATCGTAGGAAGAGTACATTGCACCAGTTGCTACGCAATCATCCCGCTAGGTAAGTAAGGGGAGAAAGCAATACGTATTACACCTGGTCTTGAGCAACAGCCAGGCGTGACTGAAGATAGCAGAAGGTAAGAGAACATTGCAACATGAGTACAAAGTGCATATTCCCCACTCTCAAGGTGTGCAAGGGGAGGAAGCAAGGCCACCACTCTCGCTGCCACGCCAAGCAACAGCTGATTAGGAGTGGAGTGGAGGAGAGGAAAGGAGAGATTTGGGCAGCTCTTAACATAGATGTCGTGATAGCTGATGAGGATGAAGCAAGGTGAGAATGGAGCAACACAGGAATGCAACGGCAAGGGAAATTGGAGATCCCGACAAAACCTACCGACCAGCATGATCCCCACAGGAGCGCCCCTGCCGGGAATCAAACAGCTGAACAGGACAGGAGAGCATAATGGATGCTGTGTTCAGTAATAGGCAGTACCCTCCCTGTTACTGGACATCTGAATAAACCATTTAAAGCACCATTATGCAATAAAATGCAGTACAGTCCATTCACAGCTATTTCAAACTTTTCTGAAGCCCTACTTAAGTTCTACTTTCAGGCGATTCCTATACTTCATGCAAACAAAACTTTAAAAAAGTCTGCAAAATTACACCAAAAAAGAGAACGCACTGCATTCGTGCTCACCGAGTTTACAAATATTTTGCATGAGAATCATTTATTACAGTGGAACCCTCTTAAAAGGTTCTTCAAGGGTCCACAAGAAAGTGACACTATAAGCAGGAAAACACTATAAGAGGGAAACACAAAAATTCAAGAATCTGGACACCAAAAGATATAAAATTATGCACCGCAATAAACACACAACTTTATAAAATGAACAAAACAAATATTTTTTTAAAAATACATAATATTTTATGAAATTTTATTTCCAGGCTGCAAAATTATAAAATTAGTAAATGAGCAAAATATTACTGTACATGCAAAACTGGCACAATTGTTTGTGGCAGTTTGTCTCCTGGTACCAAAGCACACAAAAGTGTCTACAAGCAAAATTCGTAATATAAAATCATTCATAGAAGTTTGTCTCCTGGTTGCAACAACGATTCTGTTCATAGTCGTCATTGGGATTTCCAAATTCCGAGCAATTGCTGTGCGTGTTCTACCGGGATTACTGTCCACGTGCTTGACTAAGTTTAACGTTTCAGCTAATGAGAATGTATGTCTTTTCTTAGAGGCCCTCATTAAAATTTTTCACTAAAATTGTTTCAAGGACAAATTAATTTTCACTGAGTAAACATTAACCGAATACGTAAATATTAACTAGGCATATGCAAATGTGGTTTTTTAAATGCGAAGCAAAGTCGAAACAAAGCGAATCTTGCATCATGAGAAGGAATTTTGAAAAAAAAAAAAAAATCAAAGTCGAAGGATTAACAAAAAATGTATATTAATATATTAATTTGTAGTAGGCTACAGTTTTCAAGTATATTCAACTCGTTTGTACTGTTACTGCCAAAAAATATATGCCTACTCGACACTGAGCAATGGAATAAAACATATCCTAATCTTGCACTGCTGAAAAACTGAAATATCAAAATCTGCACTAAAGTAATCATTATACATTTAGATACCTACAAACTGTATAAAAACTGTCATACTCCATATATCCAGTCTCATTTGGCACCACCACCGCACAGTGATGTCAATGGGTGGCTATCAACATTTGGCCTCTTCCCTTTGCTTCTCCAAGGACTCTTGTCAATGTCAGGCTAGATAGTAAACTTGCTGGATGGTGGTGGCAAAAGGGCCTCAGAGCAAGAGAGTTGAGCCACTTTCACTGCTTACAAGGAAAGTGTGAAGTTCTGTATCAGCTGTGGTAAACAGCCTTCCACTGGTGAGTGTCAGGCATGATGTCTTGTTCACCTAACGAAAGAGAGATACAGAAGAGAAGAGGAGAGAGAGAGAAGAGGAGAGAGAGAAGAGGAGAGAAGAGAGGAGAGAAGAGAGGAGAGAAGAGAGGAGAGAAGAGAGGAGAGAAGAGAGGAGAGAAGAGAGGAGAGGAGAGAAAGGAAAGCACAGCTGTAAAAACCAATCTTTCCCTCCCCTTGCATGCTGAAGGACCCTCGTCAATGTCAAGTTGGTAGATTATCTCAGCAAGGTGGAGCTTGGGATAAAAACTACAAACTCTGTTTGAAAAACAGTGTAAGTTGAGCATCTTTTCCATTGCCATCTATGGCGTTTACGAATAAAGAAAACAATATTTAATATTTAATCTTTTGTAAACAAAATGTGCGAATATGAAATGAAATACTTTCTGTTGTGAATTTAAGATATGTGAAATGGTTTGGTGACAAGAAATAAATTACTGAATCAGAAACAGTTTGCATTATTCGCGGGAAAATGAAAACATTATTTCCAGGAATGTTTGTTATTGTTCTTATGGAGAAAAATCTTGCATTATAGACGGGAGAACCCTTTAAACGGAAACCTTATAAGCAGGTTCTACTGTACTAGGCATTACCAACCCACCTATTTACTACCTAATTTTATTTGTATTAAATATAAATGATATCTTATGATTTATAAATAAAATTAAGAGCCCAATTTACCAAAAATTAAGATATTTTTATGTTAACACAAATATAAAATATAGAAAAGTGATAGATAGCATATTTAGGAAACAACCAAATATGTCGTAGATGGACTGATTTTTCAAAGGTTTGATCCACAAGTGTGAGGAAACCATGAATAAACTATACTTCGTAATGGTGCAGTTTCTAATAATTTGAATCGGGATATTTGGTTAATTTTCTTTTGTTTTACGAGGTTTTGTAATATTTATCAGGATTCGAAGTTTTGGCCGTGTTAGTATGTCTATCCGTCATAAGTTTGCCTTTTCGGAAATCTTAGTTTTTGTTTGTCTCAGCATTTGTAGATAGAAGTTTTTACCACTTTAGTAGACTTTTTTCCTTCTAGAATGTTCTAAAAGTTTGATTATTTTATACTACGACGCAGTTTGGCACGGCGTGGGGAGTGGTTGCAACTGGGGTCACACAGGTTTTCGAAGGGACGCCACGCCATGCCCTTATTTGGTCACTTTTTGACACCCAGGGGCAAGGAGTGGGGGTAGGCATGGGACGACTAACCCCGAATGCCTACCGCCTGCTAACAGAGTAGACCACCAGTACTCTAAGAACACACATCGAGCATGACAAATATCGCCCACACCGGCAAGCACCAGCCACCTCTAAATCTTCATACATTTTTACTTCAATTATTTTTGGCTTGCATTTTATTCTGCTAAATCATTTCCGCCGGTGTGAGAGGTCGCTAGGGTGCCAGGAGGGAACTGACGTCCCTCCTGCCTTCGTGAATTTTCTCTTGTGATGCAAGTTTTGCGTGACGTGAATAATAAATGAACTACTATGGTGCTGCTCTTTGCTTGTTTGTCTGGTGAAACTGACTGTAATTTTATTTAATATTGAAATGAAACCGTTCACACACAATCTTCAAGTATGCAGAGTTGACTTTATTTTATTTTTATATGGCGCCTTTTCAGTTTCATGTGTCTACCGAATTGAGTAAAACCGAGCTGTGATTTCCAGTCGCCAATTCTGACGACTGCGACATTACAACTTGTTGCAACATCCATTCTTTGAAACACAATTCAACCACATATATATAATATTCAACTGCTAATCTCGCCCATTTCTAATGAATTGCAATTGATCGGACAAACAAATTTCTGGCAAGAAGATTCTGGTTTGGAGAGACAATGGTAAAAACAATGTATTGGCAAATTTCTGAAGAAAAACTTTATTTAACCCACAATTTCTTCGCACATCTAACTGGGTCAATACATATACTCTTGCCATAATGTACTTACAGAAAATTTTCATCATGCAAAGAGGAAATTAGACTTAACTATATGCCAAACACTGACCAATTATTTCCATCATAAAATTCTAAACTTTTATGTAATTAGGGGTTTTAAACCACATTTATCCTATTATATGTACTTCTGGGCCTACCTGCATCAAGTAACAAAAACAAAACTTGTAAATACATTTATGAATAATTCATAATAAGTGCATTATAATATGCAATAAAACAGACTGTGTAATATCTGCCACTATGAACACTAATAAATTACCTTCTCCAAATACAAATGCAATCGTTATCTGACAATTATCTCTGCACTCTGCTGTATGTAATATACAAGATTTGTAACATCCAAGGAGCTCGATACAAAAGACCTACTTATCATCCAAAAGCCACCACTCACAACATATTTTTCTAACTTTGGTATAGGTCTCATTCTGCAATTTCACATTCACAAGATCAAGAATTTTTGTTATAATGCAAACATAGTCACTGCGTATTTATTCAATTTTATGGATATGTTGCACCAATCATTCATGTGCAGCATGCCAACTGAAATGCTTTGCTCATATAACATGGCAATTAACACATGTTGGAAATATGTAGCATTTATGAATGTGCAACCACAGTGCAAATCAAGTCTAAAAAATTAGGACTATAATTTTTTTTTTATTCAATTTCTGTGAACAAAACTCTATCCAAGCTGTCTCGCACAAACAGGTCCACCAGTATCACGCAACTTATTTCAGTGTCAATAAATAATTTAGCAAAGTACGATCTTGTTACTGTTTCATAACATTTACTATCTTCTGTTAGTCCAAAAACATGTTTTTCAATAGAAAATAACTAGTGGTACGTTAAAAAAAACATTTATAAACACATTTTATAGCATTCATTTTTTGGTCTGTGATGTTTTCAGCACATATAAACACTAGAAAAATAGCATTTAAACACAACTTTTTTTTTTGTGACAAATTTAAAAGAGTTTTGAACTTTGACGTGTAAAAATCCGATTTCTGAAATGCTGCATTATATTCTGCTGAAAACTCCGCTGCCTGCTAAAATAAATATTTCACCGCTAAATGTTTTTAAATTCTGCCAAATTTAGTAGGAAAGTCTGCTAAGTTGAAAACCCTGCTCAACACAATAATAAATGCTGCACCAGCAAAAGCCATCATACAATTTTTACATGGAAAGCTGTGAACTGAAAAGACTTGTAATATCTAAAAAAAGGAGGGGGGTGGGTGGTAGGACTGTTTTTTGTTCCAAGTCTACACACAAACATCAACAAAGAAAACATGATGTGCTGCAATCTGTTGTTGATCTTCGAACTACACCTTCGCTTCTCAATCAACTCCGACGTGTTCCCTTACCACTCTGGTGAACAATACCCAAAGAAAGTACGAGGGATATTCGGAAAGTAAGGTGCGATTTCTTATAAAACATAAACCATCCCAAATTTTTCAAAAATACTTTATGTAGAAAAATAGAGAAAAGTGTAAGGCATTAAATAAAAAGTTTCCATATTTTTTTTAACATTTGTCATAATTCTACGTACAAGCTTTTGCATGCCTAAGTCATAGACGTCTGCCGCCTGTGAGGATAACCAGTCTGTAACTGCTTCTTTCACCTCGTCATCTGTGGCGAAGCGCTTGCCTACCTAAAGGCGTTTGCCTTTACCATCACGTCAGTGATAAGCCGCCACTTCAATAAGAGCATTAGTCGGAGACTTCGGGCAGCTCTTCCCATTTCTCCTGAGCAAAGAGCCTTCTAGAAACAGGATGGGTTGGCTGAGAACTTGTCATTGTTGTCCAAGGTGTTGGCTGACGCTTCCGAGGGGTTCCGGCCGCTGTATATAGCGGTGTTGGACGTCCGCAAGGCGTATGATACGGTGCAACATTTGCCCCTGATCAACGTCTTGCGGGCTAGAGGCACGCCATATGCAGTGGTTTGGTATATCTGGAGCTTGTATTCCCAGGCCACTACTACTCTTTAGTTGAGGTCACCCCTGATATACCCGTCCATCAGGGTGTTCCACTCATTAGCGATGGTTCCGGTGGGAAAAACTCGCAAGACAATAATTCTAACCAAGCCTCTCTTCAGGGTCGGTGGCGTGGATCTGGCGCCTCTGGGAGTGGAGGAGGTCT
The DNA here is from genome assembly GCA_002778355.1 of Clitarchus hookeri. Lineage (NCBI taxonomy): Eukaryota > Metazoa > Arthropoda > Insecta > Phasmatodea > Phasmatidae > Clitarchus > Clitarchus hookeri. Next base: position 596,016 of record NQII01000907.1, on the reverse strand, counting down.
GGAAGTATCTGGGCATCTCGTTCACTTCCAGGGGGGGTCAGGTCTTTCAAGGCTGGCCTTGAGAAACCTTTGAGACAGCTTACCTCAGCTCCTTTAAAACCTTATCAGAGGATGGAGATCCTGCGAGTCTTCTTACTACCTTCCTTTATCTACCAACTTTCCTTCGCTCGTGTCACTAAGGGCATTCTGAAGGCCATGGATGTCCTTATTAGGACCTCCATACGTCGTTGGTTGAGACTTCCCAAAGATGTTGCACTGGGCTTCTTCCACGCGCCAGTCTCGTCTGGGACTTTGGGAGTCCATTCTCTTCTGAAATCTGTTCCTTCATGGATTTTAGGTCGGCTGCGTAACGTCTGTAAGTCAGACTATGCCCCAGCACGAGATCTTTGTAGACTACCCCACTTTCCTTGGAGGGTAGAATGGGCAGAGAATGCTGCCGTGACGAATGGGCAGGTCCTAGACACTTCATCTAAAATTAAAACCTTTCGGCACACTGTCTGATTAGGCTCTGTTGATGGTACTGATGTGGAGCCCACCACTCCCTCTTCAACCACCTCTACTTCTTGGCTCTCTCAGGGGGCCGGGGGGGACAAGTAGAGGCAGGAGGGGCCCCTCTGGCTCCTTGCCAAAGTGTCGGGTGGGTTGTACAGATGCTGAGACCACGTATCATGTGGTGCAGCAATGTCCTCGCACCCATGATGCGCGGATCTCTTGGCATGGCCGCCTTGTAGGGGTCGTAGCAGACCACCTTATTGAGAAGGGGTTCCAAGTACGTCGTGAACCAAGATATAGGACCGCTGATGGACTGCGGAAACCTTACTTGGTGGTCTTCAAACTAGGTCAGGAATCCGCTTATATCCTGGATGGTCAGGTCGTCCAGTGCCGAGGGTTAAAATGGTTGTTTGACAAGAAACGTGACCCCTATGAGAATAACCAGGACTTGGTAAAGTCGGTGATGGAAGAGTTTGGGGTGGCTGGGGTGACCGTACTCCCGATCACAGTCTCGTGGAAAGGGATGTGGTTTACCCAGTCACTCTCTTCTCTTAGGGAGCTTGGTGTTGGTGAGGCTCTTTTGCGGTGTGTGCCTACCCGCACTCTCTTCGGCTCGCTTATGTGCTGGCGACGTTTCTGCCACTCAACCAAACAGGGTACCCATGTCCTGTGATTACAGTGATCTTCAGACATTTCCTTGTTTTCTTTGTTTATGTTCAATTAGTAGGATGGTGGGTGGATTGCCATGCCCGGTATGTTTCTATATTGTGTGTTCTAAGTGTTATGTTAATTTGTGTTAGTCTGGTGGGCCTTGCATCGCCAACCTGTCGCTGTCAACCAAAAAGGACGTGCATTTCCTCCCCTCGTGGGTCTGAGGTCGTGGGTGACAGCCACTACCTGGGGCCTGCGGGGGTGAGTGANGGGGGGGGGGGGGGCACTCCTCTGCGAGGGAGTGCCCCCAGCAATAGGCCTGCGTGTCATGGTTGGTAGGTGGTCTCTCTGGGAGCATTTAGGTCCTTCTCATATCTTCAAGAAGTGAGGGATGTCTATCTTCCTGTTCCTGGCTTCCCCTGATCACCTCTCCTACCGGCTGGTGCTTGCTCAGCCTTTGACCTCTATTACCATTCTCTGTTATTATAATAATTTACCTATCCTTTTTCGGCGAATGTAAGGCTTTATTTTCAACACCCTTCATCTATTATGTGACACCAATTGGCAAGAATACTTCAAATAGCGGAACAAGTGAAAATCGCTTGGCCCCAAGTCTGGACTGTAGGGAGGGTGGTCAATCTGTTCCCATCCAAAAGATCTGATCAGATTTCGGGTGTGAATGGCAGAATGGGGTCTGGCATTGTCATGCAGCAACAGAACTCCAGACATCAGAAGGCCACGTCGCTTATTGTGTATTGCACGTCGAAGTTTATCAGGGTAGCGCAGTAAGCGGCTGCATTGATTGTTGTCACTTGCTTCATAAACTTGACTAACAAGACTCCATGTCTATCCCAAAACACGGTTGCCATAACCTTGCCTGTTGATATTGTCCGCTTGGCCTTGACTGACTGGTGATGTCGGGTTACGCCATTCCATTGACTGACGTTTAAACTCTGGGGGCATGTGAGAAACCCACGTCTCGTCCCCTGTGACAATCTTCTCTAAAAATTGATCACCTTCCGTATATCGGTCCAAAAAATCAAGAGCACAAGCCATTCTTTTCATTTGGTGTTCCTCAGTAAGTAGCCTGGGAACCCAACGTGCGCACAATTTGTGAAATTGCAAATTTTCAAAGACAATTTTGTGGAAAGTTGTTCTACCCACATTCGGAAATTCCAATGCTAAAGTTGAAATTGTGAATCGCCGGTCTTCACGAAACTTTTCGTCCACGGCTTTAACCAAATCTTCTGTGATCACTGATGGTCTGCCTGATCGCGGTTCATCATGGACATTTTCCCGTCCGTCCTTGAAAGCTCTCACCCACTTACGCACTTTGCTGTCACTCATTGCATTGGGACCGTACACTTAACTTATCTGTCTATGACCTTCCGCTGCTGAAACGTTCCTTGCTGTCAAAAACCAAATCACTGACCGTATTTCACAGTCGGAGGGCTGATCAATTGTTTTAAACATTTTGAACTGACACTGTAAACAGCACACTGCAACAATACCAATGCAAATGGCGTCGTTTGACGAGTAAGGCATGCCGGGAGTCGGTGCGGATGCGCGTTACAATGTTGGCGCGACATTCGATTAGCTACGGCGATTCGGACCTTACTTTCTGAATAACCCTCGTAGGTTCATTACTCCAGATGGTGTACATTACCATGAAAATGTTGAAGAAAGGTCAAGTTGTGTCAAGCACTTGTGTGCTGCACAGTCTAAAAAAAAAACAAAAATTTAAACACAGCTTAATGCCATTGTACGACTTTAAATAAAAATGTGGCAAATGCTACTGTAGTGGCCGAAGCACATTTCAAACCCGGAAGAAAACATGTCTGTCACGGGACATCTTTGGCTAGAGTTGACGTGGATGGAGTTCCTTCTTCCTCCACGTACAGAAGCATACACACACTTTCCTGCACAGCACAGGGTGAGTCGCCTTCTGAAGCTTGGAGCGAGACACGTGCGTGCAAAATAACTTTATAGCCGTGCTTGTGTACCACTTTTCTTTTTTTGGGCGTACAAGTGTCTGTAAACCTGACATAACTTGCCAATTTAATTTTTGAAGGTGGCACTTCTTCCTTCGTTGGGATATTTATCATCTACAATCGTGCATGCCTAGTCAATTTTGCTCAAAAAAGTAGCCAGATCTTTTGCTGCGAGAACTCGTTCGGCTTTGAGGGACATATAGTCACTAGTTTCCTTCTCTGAACATCTCATCTCATCCTGTTTAATAAGTTCTTGTGCAGCGAGTTCTAAATCATGCGAGGTGATTAGTTCGTTCACACATCTGTTGTGTCAATTTCCTCAAATCCAAGTTTTCTTGCTATATATCTACCACTTCCGCCACTATTTCTTCCAGTTCGTTTTCCACTGACTGAAACCCATTAAAACTAGAGCTGGGCGGGATCCCGACTTTTCGGGAAAAATTCGGGAAATATATTTTTCGAAAAGGTCGGGNAAATATTGTGTGTGATTTGTAGTGCGGTAACCTATACCTATGACACGTTAATTTGTTACTAAACATTATTTTTAAGATTGTTTTTAATGTTTTATTTACTCACTCTACAGTTTGTTTACGTTGTTCGTTAGAAGCAATATGGATATAACAAATAGTGGTTGCATAATTTGACATAATACCTTAATATTTAAGTTTTTATTTGTACATTTCGTTAATTTTCTAGCATATTGAAAAATTCCCGATCCCGTCCCGTTTCCCGCGGGAAATTATTTTTCCCGCCCGAAATTTTCCCGAGTTTAAATTACCTTTCCCGCCCAGCTCTAATTAAAACCTTCTCCAAAGAAAGAACACAACTCATTCCAAACACCGCTAAGACAACACTGTAATCTCATACTAGCTTGCAGAAATGATGTCAATTGCATTTTTTATTGAATATGACTTCCAGAATACTTTCATTTATGGTTTTCCTTCTGTCGGCTGCTTTTATTGCCTGCAGGAAAGTGCGTCGTAAATAATACGCTTTGAATGTTGCAATGACACCCTGGTCTAAGGGCTGCAACAAAGAGGTTGTGTTTTGCCAAAATACACAACTTAAGAATTTTTGTGCAGGTCTGATAGGTGAGTTGGGTGGCCAGGGGCAAAGCCTTATTGTCAAGGTTGTTGGACTTGTTGTACTGCGTTACTTCTGGTACAAAGTGTGTTGTAGTCTGCATGATCCACGACTTACGATTTGCCTTCCATATTACTGACAAATGTGGGTTTGAGCAGCCCTTATGTGCCCTTGGATTTTCAGAATGGTAAACAAGTAAGGGTTTTAATTTATTATCTCCTGCTGTGTTAGCAGCAAGTAATAGTGCCAGTCTATCCTTGGGAGACCTAAGTCTGGGAACAGCCCTTTCCTCTCTTGAAATATGTCCTGGCAGGCATATTGTTCCAATACAGGCAGACCTCATCAGCATTATATACCTGCTGAGGGTTGAAACCTCCATCAACACTGATATCCTCCAGAATGCCAGCGTATCATGCAACTGCATCAGAACCAGCACTAGCTGCCTCCCCCCTTTTTTTAACACAGTGCATATGGCCGTATTCACCCGAGTATAAAACTACATTTTGTTCCAAATTTCACTTTCAAAAATTTCGGGGTAGTCTTATTTTTGCATCACAAAAAAATTGAGGTTAATATTTATGCATAGGTATAGTATTAACACTTAATTCATGGTTTCCAGAGATATATTCTAATCTTTCAAAAATAAGTTTGGTTAATATTACCAAAATAAATAAAACACAATCACAACAAAAAACAAAGTTATCTTCAATTCCAGTCATGTTTTTCTTCCAATAGGCTCTGTTACTGGTCTTTAATCCAGGCACGCAGACATTTATAATTATCGCAAAACCATTGCTAAAATATTGGTACAAGTAGTAAATATGCATAAATGGGTCAGTGCATTACATTACACTACAGGCGGTTTTATTTGGTTAGATTGCATTTACCAAAGATAGAATTGTAACATGGTGGTAAACTAAACATCTTGTGATCTAGAGCAGCTACGTGAACACCAAAATGGCATCATGTCTGTGAACGCGACTGATCAAAGTTGTTTGATGACCAACTTTAGCGCTGACAATCAATATTCCCAGAGGGAATACGTCTGGGGTTGTGAGTACGAGATAGTAGCTGCATCTATGACTTCTAATTTATTTTTCCGTACTTTGTTTACTCAAGGTCTAAGCCATATTCCGGTTTTGTATTGAACGTATTGGTAAATGAGCACGTGCTAATTATGGGTAACCATACTGAAAAAAAAAAAAAAAGTTAATCTGCATTGCAACTAAGAAAATTTTAACGTCTTAGTCATGATGCAAATTTTTAATTAATGTTGGTTAGTATGCATAACAACTGTGCTACAGCCAGACATTTTTCAGTTACTGAGGAAAATGTTCATGAGGGTAATGGGATATTTGACCTTTAAGTTATTTTTATCATCAGGGACTGTCAATAAGTATTTATAGCAAAATTGAATTTTTCCCATTAGCAAAGAGCAAATGTAGGGGGTCGTCTTATATTCGGGTGAATACGGTATATCTGTCCGTGAACCGCAGAAACCATCCCTTTCTGGCTGTGGAAACTTCACTACCGTCAGGATATTTAGGTTTTAAAGCGGTGAAAATTTCCACTGCTTTTTCTTGTATCACTCCGGAATTAACACCACATTTCTCACTGCCATGATTTTTTTATACACCCATTCACAAAGCAGTCTTTCTGTGTGAATCAGGATTTCTCACTCTCTTCAGTCAAAGTTAATACATCAGATGCAAACAGTTTCTCTAGTTCAGTTCTATTTATGCGAATGGTTCACACTTAGCCCTAGGGCAAGACCTATTACACTGTTACCTTCATGGTTTTTAGAGTACCAAATAACTTCTAATTTAGTTCCTAAAGAAATAGTTTCCTTTTTGCTAAAACTTTTGTCAGCTGCCTTTGTTTTTCCAGTTTCATATTTACCATGAAATATTACCGCACACAGTAACAAAAACACATAGCAAATTATGCAATGCATCATCTTATAGTACGAAACAGAACACACCAACAGAAAATCTTTTAACTAACTGATGATAACTACAGGATTTTGTTGCTTTGTTTTATGTGCGCGTGCAGCATAACTGCCATATTATTTTTCCCCGAGTGATCACTCATGCGCGAGGCACGGCTCAACAGCTGCCCGAGTGGCATTTAGAAGTGCTCAATGCTACAGCAACCTGCTCGCGATATCAGAGTCCTTATGCGTGCTATCTGAAAAGTAGGACAAGTATTTTTCTCACGTTTTACAGATTAGCTGTATTTGAATCAATGCTATGAGAGTCCAAGGTGTATTATTTTTCGCAATCATCAACATCCTTAAAATTTTGCAAATATTTACCCAAACCCCGAAAATGTTGCATCTATTTCACATTTATTGCAATTGCAAATTCAACGTACGTTTAAAAATGACCCTGTTAAAAAGGTTTTATTATATAAAGCAAACATTTCTTGGGATTCTTCATAAAAGTTAACTGGGATATATTGTATTTCAAACCACTTTAACAACAAACTTCTTTTCAATTTATATTGTGGCAAGTAGCAGTCATCACAAAAAGGATAAAGCAACAATCATAGGAGCCAATTATCAAAATTATAAAGTCTTACACTATTTAATATTCTACTACCGTTATCTTTTTCCACTCTGATAACTTTGTAGGATTGTTTCAGGAGAGAATACAGAGGAGCATCTGTGTATTGAATTTGGATGGATTGAAATCCCGCATCCATGGAACGTATTCTGTGGTCCCATTTTTAATTTATCTGCATTTAAAGACCACATTCATTCAAAGTCCACATGTATTGAAATATTTTGTCAGTTTCCTGAGAAACGACAAATAGAGAATCCACTGTAATCCTACGTACTTCTTTTAATATCCTTGCCCATTTTATTTAAGTATGTCAAATGATTGCCATTAAAGATGGTTCACAAATAAGGCACTCTTGAAATCAACATTTGGAAATAATCACTGCCCATACTGCGTATATTTTACCAAAATACGCAACTGTTAAGTTTGCAGCAAACTACGACAAGTAGTGCCATGTTTTGCTTCCTGCTGTATTTTAAGGTAGTTTCTTGTCCCAGAAATTCTTAAAATTCCATATAGTATGCAGACCTAGAAAATGTGCTACTTCATGCAATTTAAGTCAGTATAAATCTTTCTATTAAACTTGAAGAATCTTTGTATTAATGTGTAGAGGTACATTAAATGCATATTGTAGCATTTTGAGAAGAGATGTTGTAGCATATTTAATGACTAACCGTTTCAAATTATATAAATACATACATATACATATATATATATGGGTTGTGTCAATGCAACTTTTTTCTCATAAAACTAAAACGAAAGATGTTGCGAACTTTCGTGAAACTGAAAAGAAAACTAAAAATAATGTCGTTAGAGCTCAGCCTTCAGGGAATATTAATGAATTTCATAACATTTTAGCAAGTTATTCATTATAACAAATTTGTTGCAAAACTAAACCAAAAAAAATGTATGATATGGAACACAGTAGAACATTGTTATAACATTTCTTAAGGGCCCCAAGAAATGTGAGCCTTATATAAGGGAAAACTTTATAAGAGGGTAATTTTGTATTGAAAAACAAGTTCGTGAACCAAGAAGAGGAGGTTTATTAAGCAGGAAAATGATATGAGGGGATGTTATATCACGGTTCCACTGTATTTACCACAAGAGGATCTTACCTACATTTAAATTGTAATTTTAAGTAGTTACCGTATTCACCCAAAAATAAGACTATAGTTTTCACTTTTAACTGTATTTTTAAAAAATGGGGGGGTTGTCTTACAATCGACAGCAAACTGTCCCAACCTACAACAACACGCAATGTTTACATACCCATTAGACTGCCAATCACATCACACATAAATGCAAAAATTTTTTATGTAAGTATACCCACACAGTTGATAATAATGCTAAATATAATTCAGTTATATTTAAACTTCCCTATTTACATTGCAGTTATGGCATTAACATACTGCTGCTATGTAAATTATGGTGCCATTTGGAATTCCAAATTTGAAACTCTTGCATAACATGGTATGGAAGTACTGTGTACTTTTTACACTTTCATACCACAGCTGTGTTCCAAACTACCAACGACCTGCAGTAAATGATGCATGGTTTTGCTTACATTTTTTCCCCTGACTATTTAGAGGTGTCTTATTTTCGAGTCATTTTCAGGGTATAATATTCAAGAGACTTTTGGGGCATGTTAAATATTTGGGTGCAACTTAATTTGAAGCAGCTTAGATTTGATGAATTACATTAGAGGTCTTATATTGAAAGGCATCTCGAGTTGGAAAACCAGTTAAGGTAATTTTACTTTAGGGTGTCATGGCTTTGTGGCCAGCCATTTTGGGCTAAAAACTGCACAAATGCACCATATCTTACATTAATTGTTCCTGCAGAGTGTGTGCAAAGATTCTAGTGCACTGACAGAAGTTGTCACATTTATCGTTAAAACTACAAATTTAGCATAGTTTCATACATGATGCAACTTCTCACATTTATTGCAGTTATTGACATCTGCAAATTTTTGAGACCTTGTCCTAGTTATATTTTCTAACAGCAATATTAAGTGTGGGCCAATACCATACCATATACCAATATCTTAAAAAATGGTAGTACAGGTATCAGTATCTGAACAAATCTAAAGTTTTAACGAGTATAAGCAGCAAACTATATCATAATCAGTTAATGGTTATAACTTACTGTGACGGCTGCCAATTACAATTGGTTTCTGCACAATATTTGCAACTACAGATTAATATATGGCATAGCTGGCACATCACTAATAGGAACCAAGTAAGAATGTGGAATAGGAACACACTCGTATTTATAAATAATTGTATGTATTCCTTCCTAATAATTACTACCATTTAAATGAAAATGTGACACATTTATGTTCTCACATAATTCCTTACAAAATATGTACTCTCTCCAAAATTTAAAATACAATACAATATACCTTGAAATCAACACATCTCACTAAGAGTTCACCATAACACAAAAAAGTACATTCTAAAACTGATGGTACATCAAGAGAAAAACAACATTAGTAAATGCAGTATTAAAATTTTTTATTTCCAAAACAATATCATATCTCAGAAAATAGAACAAGGATTTTGCTCCCCAAATGAAATGTAAAATTTTGTCCCCATAATAATTATTTCCAGCAATATACGAGCAATATGCTTCTCAGGCAAAACAAACTCGAGTACCTCTTCTTATCTGAACAGCGAGCATTGCAAAAGCTGTAACGAACATTTCATTAACATGAGAGAGAGAAAAGAGTTAACATTAGTGGTAACAGATGCCTTGAGAATTTTTTTTTAGTTAGATTAAAAGTGATTTAAAGGATTATTAAGATATCCTAGTTGACGTATAGAAAGATGTGCATCTATCATCAATCTGATATTTTGATTTATATCTCAAAATTTTGAATGAGAGCAAAAATTAACAGTCTTAGCTGTAATAACCTGGTGTTATGATAAAAACCAGCTCTGTACAAGTAATTAATTAGAAATTAATGTAACCTATCAGTTCTTTCAAAAATTCCTTACCCATTCCACAGTGAACTTAGATATCTTAAAAACATATTTACAATTTGGAGAAACATTGTGATATCCCATCCGCCACATAAAAAAGAAAAAAAAAGAAATGAAAAAAAATACATGCATACAAATGCTAAAGGGGTTTCTCCAAATATTTTCTTAAAGATGACACATCAAAAATTAAATCATTTATAATTTTATTTAGACATGATGAACATGTGGACCAACTAAAAAAAATAATAGCATATGTGAAGGGGAAGACAGCAAATACTTATCGTAACAAGGCAAACAAAAAAATTTATCGCCGACACATTGACGTTCTCGAGCCCCGGCGAAGACGACCACTCGTCGTCCCGCATATCTGCTCCTCCGCTGGCCTCTTGGCGAGTCTTCCTCCACGACAAGCCCCTCCTGTCGCCACCACTTCGTTCCGCCCATCTCTGGTTCCGCTCGTGACCCGGGTTACCAACTGCGCCACGCCATCACTGCCTCGACCAGATGGTCACACGGCCTGGCTACTCAGTACGGCTACAAACAACAAATTGCACTTGCCTCAGTATAATGGTGAGCAACCGAACAAGCACAAAAAATGTTATTAGCTAACAAAGTCAGTAAGCACTAGACAGTAAACTCCTCAATGGTCATGTACACTATGGTGGTGATGCATGAAAAAATTACCAAAACACCTACCTATGACATGTCCGAAAGTAAATATACTACATCCGTTACATAATTCTCAACACTTCTCTTTCAATTTCTACGAGTTTACCTTTAGCTCCATATGAATACTCTTTCACCATATTTATTAACGCCTACCTATCGTATTTACTGCATTGTAAGCCAACCTTTTTTTAATCAATTTGGTGGACCCTCCAAAATCACACCTTGGCTTAAAATCAGGACCAGCAATATCACATACGGTTCCAACAAAGTATATATAAATCAAGGTGATAAAATGGACAGTAAACATTTACCAGTACCATTGCAGGCCTAATACTAATCTAATAAAGTAATCCCAGTTCATAAAAATGTGCAGTTTTTCTGTCAAGTGCTGGGTCACGGTCATAAGCTTCAGTTGTCCTGGCTGATACTTGGCTCCTCCCCTAGCATGGCTGGCAGGGGGAGAACTAGTTGCCTAGCGCCCAGCGTAGCATCCTTGCGCCCTCCCGCTGTGTGCTGACCGGTTTCCAAGTGTACGGGTAGATTGTTTCACTCCTCCCACCGCTTATGCTTCCCGTTTACCACCTCATCCACCATTAACACACTGCCCAATTGAAAACTTCTCCGTGTGCTCCCAGTTAATCGAATGTGCTCAAAATTTGACTTGCATTCAGTGTCAGCTTACAATCAATTATGTAAGGTATCAAAATGCAATGTCAGTTTCACCTTATACAATGACTATTTGCAAAGTTACCAGACATTAAAAAAATATTGTGGTGTTATGGAGCTTCTTGTATTTGTTGCCCTCAAAGTACTCTTCCCTAGAGAAGCACTTGTACTAATGATGTTTCCTCTTCTACAAGTAGCATGGAAGCTTCTTTTAGATTTCATGCAGCCATTATTCTATTTTCGTTGAAGATTAGAAACATTTAGGAAATTAAAACAAATATAAAGTCTGCAGGAGACAAGTTAGGAAAACTTTCATCCCATTAACTACACAATATTCATGAATAAAAAATGTTCAAAGCATGAAGAGACAGGCCCAATCAAGCTCCCAACAGTTTAAATATCCTGACAACTTTCTATCCTCTTACTAGCAATATTTTCACCAAGTCATTTGATAGCTGAAAGTGTGGCATTTAGACTCACGTGTCAAGGATGTTAAAATAACCCTGGCCATTTTATATTTTTTTTAAGTGTTGGAACTTGTGCAATATCTGAGAAAGTTGCTTATGTACACATATTACGAGCATCTTTACATATGTTGTTTGGACTTTGAATGAGAACAATAGATAGTGTAGATAATGTACAGGGGATGGACAGAATAATATGAACACCATGCCATATAGTACATTTTGTTGCATGTTGGCAACACTGCTTCCGTGTAAATAATGTGACGCGTATGTATTGCACAGTTTACGTGCCAAGTCTTGTAGGTTATATTTCAGTGTATTATACGCTTTGTTCTGCGACGGTTAAAACAAGCGATCGGTGAAATGTGTGATTTCTCAGACTTCGAAAGAGGGCAAATCGTTGGTGCTCGGTTAGCGGGAGCGTCTGTGACGAAAACTGCTGAATTGTTTAACGTTTCACGAGCGACAGTATCCACAGTAATGACAGCATACACAAAACATGGTAAAACATCATCGGCGAAGAGGAATAGTGGGCGAAACCCAAAGTTAACTGACAGAGACAGACGAACATTAAAAAGAATTGTGCCCAGACAACATAAAACTACCACGGCAAAAGTGACAGCAGAACTCAACACTCACTTGAGTAATACTGTTTCGACAAAAACAGTACGGTGGGAGCTCCACAAAGCTAACATTCATGGAAGGGCTACAATTGCGAAACCCTTTATAACGGAAGCCAATGCTAAGCTGCGAAAGAAATGGTACTGACTCTGCTGTCACATCAGTCTTTCGCAGTACGTTACTCTGCATGAGAACCTACTGACCTCGCCAATCTTCACAGAACTTCGTTTTGCCCGAGCATCTACCAACTTCATTTAGACATCACTGCTTCACACAGCTTTGCCGAGTTTACTCTGCATGACACTGCGACTCCCACTTCCGAGTTGTCAGGGAGGCGGTGGGGAGAGTCTTGGCGTTGCTCGCTAGCCGCAACACCCAATAGGGAGAGCGTCAACTTTAAAGCCTACTGCAAGCATGTTTATTTATGGTGCACTTTAAAGAGTGACTACTCTAAAAGGGACGTATGTGCACCAGGGAAAAAAAATATATTGCACACACCAGAAAAATTTAACACAAATATTTGAGATGCAAAATGACACAGAGGTGACTGTTTAACATGTTTACTCGGCATCTGCGTTGTCTGAATCCTGTTCATCATCTGTGTGATCTGCTTTACTCGGCTCGCTGTCACTCTACGTCGACCTTACTGCCGTCGAGTTCTGAAGAGATGCTGGTAGAGGACCGAGGAGGGCTATTGGCTCGGCTAAGGTGGCACCACGGGTTTGCGAGACCCAGTCGGGTGACTGACGTCACGGTCAGGAAAAGTTGTGTGTGTCTGTCCAAGACATAGGCAATATGACTGGGCTGACTTTATTGGCTGCTCGCCAGACTACGGCCTGTATATAAGCCAGGGCTCATGGCTTGATGGCACAGCCCAAAGTCTGCTGTGGGCATAACTGTCCTTTATACTATGGGTTTGCACACAGCCACTGGTTTACCTGTATTGGACGTGGACCGGTGTAGCTCCTAACTCAACTGCTGTTGAACTCGTGTCTATTCCTTGGGTGGAGGTGGTTCTGCAGCTGGCGGTGCTGGAACAACGGGTCCGCTATACCCAGTGGGATGTGGAGCCCCTGACGGAAGTCGACGACGACTTTGTGTGACTCGCCGGCGGTCTTGTAGGGTGGCTGAAATAGGGAGAGTAGGGGGGACCAAGAGGTGAGGCCTCGCCAGTTGTCTGACTGCTTTAGCTCGTTCCCAGGGGATTATGCTGCAGAGGGCAGTTGGGGCTAGGTTACAGCTCACGTTCGATTCAGAGGCAGAAGCTGCCTTACTAGCTTGCCACTTTGCACCACTCCTATGGGTGTATGGCATAGAGGCAGGAACTAAGATCTGCCACACTAAGGAAGAGCAGGCGACTATGATCCCTAGCTAGGTGTAAAGCCGCTGGAGCCGAGCCATCCAGAGTCATACCCAATTACTTCTTCCGACGGCAGTTCAGCGCGATGGATGAGTAAATGGACTGGACTGACTAACCGCCTTGTGGTTGTGACCTAATGGTTGGAGCTTTACTGTACTGCACACAAGGTGCACAGTATGGGTGGCCGTCTAATGTCCTGTACTAGATTCTAAAAATATGTTGGGGATGCAGCAGTCTACTGCTTTTCCCTGCTGGGCTGATGTCTACGGAAGTTGCAGTTACAGTCACCCTTAGCAATGAGTACTCGGAAGCTAATATAAGACATGTTTACTCCGAGAGGACTAACACTGTGGCCTGTAGTAACTCCTAATTTACCAAGAACTGTAACGTAGGTTAACCTACATAAACCAGGTGAAGGGGACTTGGGTATGAACTAACACAGCAGATACAGCTAGGTAGCGATTAAATGGCTAACCCTAACTAACTCGATGCTTGTTGTCCAGAAGGGACTCGGGAAACCACTACCAGAAGGGTAGTGAGTGTAGAAAAGGGGTATTGACATCTTCTGGGGCTTCTGGTGAAGGTCTTGAAGAGTGTCTGGTAGGTCGCGAAGACATTTGTATTAGAGAGAACTCCAGCACTGGAAGTGGTGGAGCGAGTTGCTGAGAATGAACTGCCATTCTGTGACTGTGCACGGACATACATTCTACCTGCCCATGGGCTCTCCGAGGTGTGGGGTGGCAGGGTTAGCTCCTCTTCCCGTGGGCGGAGCTGCGCTCTCTGGTGCAATCTCTTGGTCTGTGGCAAAAGCAGGCGTTTCTGTCTTGCGGGGTTGCATCAGCGGCATGAGCTTAGGCCCTTAGTTGGCGCATTAGACTGACTTCTATCACACGAGAGGGGTTGGCGTGACGTCTGATAATAAGACGAACTAACTTGGCTGCCTTTGTCAGTGAGAGCCCCGCATCTAGGGGCGTGCTGGTAGACTGAATACAAGTTGTTTGAGGTTCATACCCCACCTGGGTTACATGATTCCATGTGCAGATGAGGCAAAGTGATGTTTATATACAGTTATCAAAGAGCATCACGCGTCAGAGTTATTCTCTCCAGAGTATACAGTTGTCTCATCCATAAGGTAGTAACAGATAGCGCCTCATGGTTGACTTCTGCGACACCAAAATGTTTTTTTTATTGTCTCAGTCCATTCTCCAATGAAGTGCAGTATTAAGTGAAGAACAATATTGAGCATTTCACTACATTCACAATTTTACACAACTGAGGCACACTTCAAAAACATTAACAACAAAATACAGTACTTGAAAGTACATATTTTCAGGTGTACCTTATTTCAAGCAGAAAACCCAAGATGAAGCAATGTCCCTAAACAGTAACGACATGAAAAAATGTAGAAGATACCTGGGAGAAGTTTCCGTTGTGCGCGGGGTAGAAGGCGGAGCGGTCGCCCTGGTACGTGGAGTCCTGAGACAGTAACCCATCCATCTGGCTCTGGAACTCTCCGACCATGTAGCTGTCTTGGGACAACTCCGGCTGCGACAAACCTGGCTGCGACAGGCTGAACCCTGGCTGTGACATGCTCTGCAATCACAACACACACACCTCAAAACTCACACTTTCCTCACTCACTGGTAAAAATAGCAAAACTTGTTTCTTATTTCTATTCAACTTTACATGAACTCAGTACTACAACCACCAGACAAGCACATGTTTCTAACAATACAGACATACTTTACAGTACATGCATCATCTTGATCCCATGAGAAGTTAAGAACCTCATTCCTCAATTTTGCAGCAACTATCTCTCTCTCATAGACAATTTGTTCATCAGATATGAATTTTGGGGAACCATGTAAATTTCACAACTCATTCTCTGCAAATGTACTTTCCTTTGCTACACGTGTATTGTGTCCGATACATGCTCAGTACACGACATCCCACATCCTTCCCACGGCAACACTGCCAGCTCAAAACCAACATTTATGCACAACGCAAACAGTACACAAAAATAATATTGCCAACTTTTTCTCGCCTTCTGCTCTATCATTTTATTCCATGCCCTTTTCCTGTCTCAAGTGGGTGATCCACTAAAGAAGAAAGTAAATGCTTTATTAATGCAAATGCAGCTTCTGTGTGTCTATCATCTCCCCTCTCATCACATTTCTAAACTTTGATTTCAAAGTTTTGAAATGTTTTGAAGTAATGTTAGTTGCAAAAAACCTGGGAGGCTAAAAATAAAATCAGTATTTAAAAAACGCCTGTTTAAATAAAAATATTTGTTTTTATGAAAACAGGAGAAGAACAATCAACGCCAAAAATTCTGCAGCACTAACAAACACACGGCACCAGGTGTGTAGCCGAACTAATGCGCTTGTCATCATAACCGTACAGATACATTAAAAAACTAAATTAAACGAAGACAAAAATCACATAAGATATCTCGCAACAAACAATAATCTAACTTCAGAAACACTCACAAAAGATCGCCATTTGAAGACTGGATTGGAACGGAACCAGACAAAATAATAGCTGTAACAGGTACACCGATATAATAAAACAATTCTCGTTTTCAGAGTACCAATATTTACAAGCTCGCGTTTGTTAATACCTCAGTACGCCTCACTATTTATAATACAGTAGAACCTGCTTATAAGGTACCCGTTTAAAGGGTTTTCCCGCCTATGATGCAGGATTTTTCTGGTCCCGAATGTTTCTCCATAAGAACAAAAACAAACATTCCCGGAAATAATGTTTTCATTTTTCCGCGAATAATGCAAACTGTTTCTGATTCAGCAATTTATTTCTTGTCACCAACCCATTTCACATAACTTCAATTCATAACTGAAAGTATTTCATTACATATTCACACGTTTTGTTTAAGTCAGCATGGTATTTTGTTTATTCGTAAACGTCATAGAGTAACCATCATCAAAGACTTTTGTATTTTCAATTTAATCTAACCGCCTTTTGAAAGTTTTCCCATGGAAGCAGGCTGGAGCTAGAAAAGGAAAAGCACAATGGAAAAGATGCTCAACTTACACTGTTTTTCAAATAAAGTTTGTAGTTTTTATCCCAAGCTCCACCCTGCTGGGACAACTACCAGCTTGACATTGACGAGGGTCCTTCAGCATGCAAGGGGAGGGAAAGATTGGTTTTACAGCCCCAGGGCTTTCCTTTGTTTCTTTCTTTCTCTCTTTTGTTAGGCGAACAAGACATTATGACTGACACACACCAGTGGAAGGCTGTTTAATATGAGTGTGACGGACCATAACATAACAGAAATACATTGTGGATTTTCTGTCTCGAAAAATTCACATTTCTTTGCCTTTCTAATTTTTACATGTGCAGTGATGCATTTATTACGTGCAGGAGTCGGGCTGACGTACATACCAAAGCTAATACGTTTTTTTGGAAGAACTGCACACTTTACTTGTTAGCAGTGAAAGTGGCTCAACTCTCTTGCTCTGAGGCCCTAATGCCACCACCATCCAATAAGTTTACTATCTAGCCTGACATTGACAAGAGTCCTTGGAGGAGGAAAGGATTGAAATCACTGTGCGGTGGTGGTGTCAAATGGAACTGGATATATGGAGTATGGTAGTTTTTATACAGTTTGTAGGTATCTAAATGTATAATGATTACTTTCTTACAGATTTTGATATTTCAGTTTTTCAACAGTACAAGATTAGGATATGTATTATTCCACTGCTCAGTGTCTAGTAGGCATACAATTTTTTGGCAGTAACAGTACAAATGAGTTGAATATACTTGAAAACTGTAGCCTACTACATATATTTTTTAATCCTTCAGCTTCGATTGTTCTTCGAAATTCCTTCGCATGATGCAAGCTTCGCTTAGACTTCTCTTCACATTTAAAAAACGACCTTCGCACATGCCTGTTAATATTTATGTAGTGAAAATTAATTCATTCTTAAAACAGCTTTAGTTAAAAATTTTTAATGAGTGCCTCAAAAAAAAGACATACATTTTCATAAGTTGGAAAGTTAAACTTAATAAAGCACGTAGACAAAATCCCTCGGAATTTGGAAATCCCAATGACTACTCTGAACCGAATCATTGTTGCACCAGGAGACAAACTTCAATGAAAGATTTTATATTACGTATTTTTCTTGTAGACAATTTTGTGTGCTTATCTTTTGCTCATTTACTAATTTTATCATTTTGCAACCAGGAAATAAATTTTCATAAAAGATTATGTATTTTAAAAAAATATTAGTTTTCTTCATTTTATAAAGTTGTGTGTTTATTACGGTGCATAATTTTATATCTTTTGGTGTCCAGATTCTTGAATTTTTGTGTTTCCCTCTTATAGTGTTTTCCTGCTTATAGTGTCACTTTCTTGTGGACCCCTGAAGAACCTTATAAGAGGGTTCCACTGTAGTATTTATTTTGTGCCGTCTTACTCTATTAGTGACTAAACAATGCATATTTTCTAAACTTTAAAAGAAAGAAAATTAAAGAGCAATTTTATTTCCACCAATGTCTCGTGTAGCTACAAGAAATCCTCTCTCTTATGATATTAATCCCGGACAGGTGAAGAAATGATAACACAATTCCCGGATTATTCCCGGGCGCTAAATTTTCCATACAATTCCCAGTTTTCTCCGTTGCTAGTCACCCTGTTTCAGCAGGCAGCAAATTGTGAAATGATCATGTACAATTGACTATGGTTGTTTGCTTCATGTTTTGTTTATATCTACACATGATTGTGTAAACAGATCAATGATCAGTATTACAGATTTTTTTTGCAAAAAACTGTGGCAGAAATATTGCGTATATTTATGGTAGGGTTTTGCAAAATTGTTTTCGCCCCACACGATAAAACAAAGTTTGTTATTAAGTAAAATAAGGGAATTTATTAAAACTTATTCAAATACACAAACTTTTATCAAAATTTACTTTTAATGAACTGTAACAGGGGAAGGAAGTTATAAGGGGTGGAAATTAGACCAAAGTACATTTTTACTTGATTTTAACTCAAAAATTTTATACTGAACTCCACTCACCTCAAATTTCATACAACTTGACTCGAAGTTGTAAAAATGTAACTCGTCCATCACTAACTATTTCCCAAATTATGATGAGGGAGTGCCCTTGACTGATGTAACAGCTCGATAGTCTAGACCTGCACTATAGGGAAGTAATCCCCCCCCCCCCAACGCAAACAAAGTCTAGATCTGCTCGTGTGCGCTACTGCATGTTCTTACAATCGCAAAGCACAGCACTAATGTTGCCAATTTCTGCAGAAACCATAAAACAAAACTTCAAGGGATGGAAGACAAGGCTTACCTGAGACATCCCTTGCGTAAGGGGTGCACCTTGGCTGTAAGGCTGTGTAGCATCCTGGCTGCTTGGACCTTGGCTTATGTTGCCCTTCGCTGACATGCGCCCAAACTTAGTTTTGGTGCGTGGTGGCACCCTGTTCCGTTGGTTCTGCCGTGCCGCTGAAATTACACCATTGCATACGTCCAGCAACATGAAACAACATTCTATTATCTAAACGTCTACCATACTTTTTTTAAAATATAGTAATATAATATTTTATTTTAAATTATCACATTCGCTAAATTTAGGGTCATCATTTTTGCATTCATTATAAAGGATTATCAAAAACATGTTCAGGAGATGTGATTAGGATTACAAATCGTAAGTTTGTGTTTTTTATAAATGATATATCCTGATACAGTGACTGGTTTTAAATGTTTGAAATGTGCATGGCCTAAAAAAAACCCTTTTCAACTCAGTTTTGTAGTGTAAGACTATTTTATTTTATAGAACATATAAGCGAGTGGTTAATGTCACTAAAGAAGTTTCCATACAGAATTTACTCACATTTATATGAACGCCAACATATTTATTGCATTTTAATTTTTCAGAGAAGTTAAAGCTTTCCTAGGTTTTTGATAAATGTTAAGTTATTTCTGTTGTAGTAAAATTTTCCACTGCTCCATTAAAAAGATGTGCAATTTGAAATTAAAATTGCCTCTTAAGAATAAACGAAAAGCAATGCTGTCTCATTACAGATAGTAAACTTATTAAGTCCTCCACTTCCCCTTTTTAAATTAAACAAAGTAAATAGAGTCCCAAAAGATACGTGGCAACTAAAGTTCTGCCAAATTCAATCAATTTTTGCTGAATTAGCCAACGGTAACTGAATTGGCACTTCTGCTGATGTGGGAACTACAGATTATTTCCCACTGATTTGGCAAACATAAAATGTTGGGGTTACCAAATATTTACGCATATTTTACGCCACCACATAATTTGCACACCAAACCATCAAATAAAGAAATTCAGTGTAATTTACAGCAACAGATGACTAGATGTGGGGTGGCAGCTGGCATAGAACACGCTGGACCAGCAGGCAGCTCCCCTGCAGCAAGTAAAGAAGCTATGTTTAGACATGCCTGGAGGGGAAAAGGTAGAACCACTCTCCCCTCCAACTATCACTGCAGTCTGCCAGCCACTCCACACCTCACCCTCCTCTATGTGGACGTACCAATCTGCTGATCACGCTAGCCACATCATATCGGCATGGACCAATTCAAGGCCAGTCGAGGATGGATTACCAGATTTATTCTTCTAAAACACCAATAAAGAGTTCTCATGTCATTTTAGAATAATTTATTCAAAATTTGTGTTTTAATTTTTTTTTAATTAAATCTCTTTTCAGTTTTGGCAACTGCATATTTTTATCAAGTGTTCTTTAAATGTTGTGTTGCCAAAGTGTAAAAGATGTGAGCATACAAACAATCGCTGTTTCTCAGGGAGGGTGGAAAGTGGGACGTGAGAATACGTGCCGGCACATCGGCCTAGCCAGGCGTGGTGTTACAAGTCTGCAGTGTCAATCACTGCGTCGTGGCCTGTAAATAGTTAAGTCACAATCTCAGCATCATATATTACGTAGTGGTAGAGTTTGTTAATGTCTGGTTTTATTAAAATTATAACCTTACTTCAAAAATTTTTTTTCCAATGCCAACGCACAATTTACGCACTTAAACATTCAACCTAAAATATGGCATAAAAATTGCATAAAATATGCGGAAATATATTATGGTTCAAAGTTTTTCTTCAGTATATATTAATTCATAAGTCGAGAATTTGTGAAAATTGAAAGTTTCCCTCGTAACGAAGCTCTTTCACCGCCAATACAAAGTATATAGCATCAATGAAAAAGGTGCTCAACTTCCACTGTTTGTAGTATTTATTGGAAGGTCCATCTTGCTGCGAGATAATCTACTACAGTAGAACCCCCTAAGGTTCCCTTTTAAAAGGTTTTCCTGCCTATAATGCAGGATTCTTCCAGCCCGGAATGTTTATCCATAAGATCAATAACAAACATTCCCGGAAATAATGTTTTCGTTTTCCCGTGAATAATGCAAGAAAGCACACTGGAAAAGGAAAACGCCAATGGAAAAGATGCTCAACTTGCATTGCCTTTCAAACGAAGTTTGTAGTTTTTATCCCAAGCTGCACCCTGCTGAGATAATCTACCAGCTTGACATTGACGAGGGTCAGTCCACCAGCATGGAGAGAGAGTGAATGTTTTTACAGCTGCCAGGCAGGTAGGTGTGGCTGGAGCTGCAGCTGTGGTTGTGTGAAAGGTGCCTCCCCCTAACTCATCCCTCCTCCGGTGGTAGGCTCCCCTCCCCATACTGTGTAAGCCTGATACTGGTGGTGGCCGGTGACATGTTCCACTTAGATGTCAGGGCCTGCTTTCCCTGTCTCTTCTCTTCCCCCCCTCCCGCGTTTGACACACACCAGTGGAAGGCAATAGGAGGGTGACAGACCATAACATAACACAAATACAGTGTGGATTTTCTGTCTCGAAAAATTAATGTTTCTGTGGCTTTCTAATTTTGACATGTGTAACAATGTCATAAATTATCACGAGCCCGGCAGGGGGGGAGGGGGGAGTCGGGCAGCTGTATGTACCACACCACAGCTGATAGTCTTTTTGGAAGAACTTCACACTTTCCTTGTTAGCAGTGAAAGTGGCTCAACTCTCTTGCTCTGAGGCCCTAATACCACCACAATCTATCAAGTTTACTATCTAGCCTGACATTGACAAGAGTCCTTGGAGGAGGAAAGGATTGAAATCACTGTGCGGTGGTGGTGTCAAATGGAACTGGATATATGGAGTATGGTAGTTTTTATACAGTTTGTAGGTATCTAAATGTATAATGATTACTTTCTTACAGATTTTGATATTTCAGTTTTTCAACAGTACAAGATTAGGATATGTATTATTCCATTGCTCAGTGTCGAGTAGGCATATATTTTTTGGCAGTAACAGTACAAACGAGTTGAATATACTTGAAAACTGTAGCCTACTACAAATTAATATATTAATATACATTTTTTGTTAATCCTTCGACTTTGATTTTTTTTTTTTCAAAATTCCTTCTCATGATGCAAGATTCGCTTCGTTTCGACTTTGCTTCGCATTTAAAAAACCANTTTTTTTTTTTTCAAAATTCCTTCTCATGATGCAAGATTCGCTTCGTTTCGACTTTGCTTCGCATTTAAAAAACCACATTTGCATATGCCTAGTTAATATTTACGTATTCGGTTAATGTTTACTCAGTGAAAATTAATTTGTCCTTGAAACAATTTTAGTGAAAAATTTAAATGAGGGCCTCTAAGAAAAGACATACATTCTCATTAGCTGAAACGTTAAACTTAGTCAAGCACGTGGACAGTAATCCCGGTAGAACACGCACAGCAATTCCTTGGAATTTGGAAATCCCAGTGACTACTCTGAACCGAATCATTGATGCAACCAGGAGACAAACTTCCATGAAAGATTTTATGTTATGTATTTTGCTTGTAGACAATTTTGTGTGCTTTGGTACCAGGAGACAAACTGCCACAAACAATTGTGCTTGTTTTTCGTGTACAATAATCTTTTACTCGTATACTAATTTTATGATTTCGCAACCAGGAGATAAAATTTCTTAAAAGATTATGTATTTAAAAGAAACATTTGTTTTGTTCATTATGTAGAGTTGTGTGTTTATTACGGTGCATAATTTTATATCTTTTGGTGTCCAAATTCTTGAATTTTTGTGTTTCCCTCTTATAGTGTTTTCCTGCTTATAGTGTCACTTTCTTGTGGACCCCTGAAGAACCTTATAAGAGGGTTCCACTGTAGCTTGACATTGACAAGGGTGAGTCACAGGTTGTACGGGGGGAGGGGGGAGCAGAACTGTTTTCACAGCCGTGCCGACTAACTAATAGTGTTGGCTAGGGGTAAGAGAGGGTGACCGACCATGAGAAGATAACACTAACATAATGCAAATTTTCTGTCTCAAAAATTATTGTAAATGTACCTTTCTTTTCTTAACATTGTTGACTAAATTATGTTTATTAACTACACAACATGCTATTATATTCTGTGACATATTGCACCCGCCCACACAGTAAACCACATATTGAAGTCTGGACGGACGGAGATCAAGTGTGCACGAGTTTTATTTTGGTCCCTTGATAAACTATCCATACAGGCTCCAAAGTATTCCAGTTTTGACTTAGGTTTATATTCAATTTTTTTTGAGTGGGTATTTCTGTTATGAAATGTTTCCTACCGGTTATTAGGATTACAAAGTGATGACGGCCCTACATACATAACTTTGGTAAATTAGGTTTGTATATTATTCCGACAAGTGAACAAGTGAAGTTTCCCCTTTATTGTGAACTTAAAATGCGTACCCTTCAGATTCATTATAAAAAAGGTTCTACTATATTTAAAAGTTTATTAGTAACATTTTTATTTTAAAAATTTAATTCTCTTACAGGTGTTAGTTTTGAATCTCTCTGTTCATTAACAAATTTGTTTACACCAACCGAAAAGTGTAGCACAACACCATAGCAAAAATGTCAATTAACCTACATTTAATTTATTTCAAATAAAAAGGTTAACAGTAGATATTTTGCAAGGAACATTAATCTTGTTTCTTGCAGAACACACTCATATAAAAACAGTAACCATTTTTGTGTAAAACCTATTATTTGATTGTCAACAGCAACAAAACTTGTACACAACCTTATGACCACTTATTGTTTTTGTGTTCAAAAATTAATTTTTTTATTAACATAGACACATTTTCTTATTTTTGTCTTCACTTGAATTCTCATGGTTTGTTGTATTACTGAATTTAATTTTTGGACACCATAAACAGAAATAAGTTAAAAATTACTTTTAATTGTGCTACAAATCACCTGTATCGTTGTTTTAAAATGTAATGGTAATCTAAATACAACTTATATAAGCATACAGCTTTTCACATATCCGCAGCACATCAGTGAATCAGCTTTACAGAATCGGTACATCTGCATGATTTTGAGATTTGGCACAATCGGCACAGCTCTAGTGGCCACGCTTCTTACGCTTTACAATGAAGATATTGTGTTTTCACGTTAATCTCTTTTCATATCTGCAGTTATGGGGAATAATTTTACCTGGAACACGCCCACCTTTTAAAGAAATATTTCATGAATATAACTTAAATATAAATAACATATTTTTCTAGCAAAATGGAAACATAACGTCTAGTAGAACTCAGATTCTCATGCTGATTTGCAGTCTAATTTTAATGATAATTTTCATGTAATGTTTGTTTTTCAGTTCATTTACATAGTTTTTTTCAAAGTGTAATTTGAAAACTAACTTAATAAGAAATTTTCACCTAACATTTAAAATGTCAAGTTTTCAACAATTTTGGATCTAGACTTTTACTTTACCCTGGAAATGTGTTGTATAAAACAATGGATGGCTTTTAATTCAATCTGTTCTTTTGAATCAAAAAATATCAATATCAAAATCAATTGCAATATGCTGTATTATAAATTAATAATCTGAGATTTGAACACATATTGTTTGCTTGTAATTGGACCACGACTAGGCAATCAAAGTCTTTGTATTTTACTTCTTTCACTGTTCTAAATTTCTTAGAAACATACCCACACTGCTCAGCAATGTACAGTGAAAGTCAAACATATCTTGGCACCATCAGTTTGTCCTATATTGTGTGGGCTATAGTGAGAGTTTTAACAGCTGTATTTTCCTTAATAAAACAATGTTAAAAAATGGCACCGTAATTGGTTTATTTGCATTCCAAAGTGTAATTAAACATTGATCTGTAAAACAAAATCAAACCTAAAATCCTACCACTGTAAATTCACAACTAAGAAAATAGATAGCTATGACTTGCCTTAGTATTTAAGTTTCTTCGAAACTATGATAAGTTTTATTTTGGGAAGTGAGCAATTGTGTCTTAGAGCATCGCAATGATGGCACATCAATGTGGTTAATGTTACATTCATAGTTGCATTGCATATATATGTTTAAGTTGATCTTCCACAAAAAAAATTGGATGACACGATACTGCTTCTTATTAATATAACATACTTTAAGGGAAGCCATTTTCCTTGGCTAGGTTGATGGCTGTCCGGGCAACATTTGCAAAGTAGCTGAAAAATGGCTGAAAAAAATTTTTCCCGCGAGAAAAAGACGAGATTGGGAATGCATTATTAGTAAATAAAGATAATCTCCATTATTGCCTCTACATATTAAGGCATTTTGCAGTCACTTTATTTATAAAGTATTTTATTTGCAAGATGGTTGTCTTACACTGCTCATTTTTTAAAACTATTGCATGGAAATGTTTTTCTTGTTATAATCACATGTGTTTTGTTTATGAAATGGCATGGCTTTGCCTAAGTACTATCAGCGCTGCTGCGGAATTAAACCAACGGCGCAAGTAGTCTAGTAAACAACCATAGCAGACGCCAGACGGTCGTTCCAAAGCAATAACATCTCAAGAAACTTAGTTTCCTTTTACGATAATCCAAATTTTATTTTTTTCTCGGAAATATTAAAACGGTACAAATATAATTTCATCCTTGTTCCTTACCAAGTCATAATGCAAACAGTGAAGTATGCGGACGTAATTTACGATGTTGTGAACGAAGAAACGTCGTATCAAAGCCACAAGAAGGTACGAAAAGTGCAAAAGTGAACATTCCATGAATGGAATAAAAAATAAGTTTCTGTCACGTGCAAATTAATAAAGTGCTATGATCTTTATGTAAGTCCTTTGCAGTGGTAACATTGGAATCATCCGCTATGTGGTAGGTTTTTTAAACATTCTTTTTTATACGAGTGGGAAAANCTTTGCAGTGGTAACATTGGAATCATCCGCTATGTGGTAGGTTTTTTAAACATTCTTTTTTATACGAGTGGGAAAAGTATAGGTCACGCAAAAAGTGAGGCCTTGTTCGAATTGGCACTTTTAGTTTACTAAAAGGTCACATGACCTGAATTAGTCGACAAAATGATTACGTACTTAGTATTTAGTTTTTAGTAGTTGTGTGCAGGATTGGAATTTTGCCATTGAAAAAAATTTGGGCGGGAAACCTAAATCTCCCGCAGGAATTCGGGAAAAATCGGGGAAGATATTTTAGGTTAGGTAAAGAAATTTGTGGGTTGCTAAAACTAGTGAATATCATTCTATCATGACTTATTTCATTAAAACAAAAAATAAACATTGAATAATGACAAAGTGCTAAAAATTAGATTCGNACATTCTATCATGACTTATTTCATTAAAACAAAAAATAAACATTGAATAATGACAAAGTGCTAAAAATTAGATTCGAGCTAGAAAAGTTGTATGGTTTTACATTTTTATACACTTAGTTGCTGCGTTACGAATTAACCTCTGGGTTTGGAGGACTTCTTTAAAATATTTGCTTCAATTTTAATAGGAAAATCCATTATAATATTATTTTAATTATAGAAAAAATAATGGACTTGCATGTTAAAACAAATGTAACTTTAAATTTGTTTAAAAACATTGTCTTGATGTTTTCAGTTTGCTGCTATTTTCTTTATAATTTCATGACATCCACTAAGGAATTTTAATATTTTTCGTTCCATTTTTGGTAGCAAAATGTGTGTACATAGACACAAATTTACTGTCAGTGGAAGTTTTAACGTCCGTGAACACACACAATTTGAATCACGTAGTGTAACTGCAATCACAGCCAAGTCCCATCGGGCAGGTTATGAAAGCAACATACCGAATCTGTATGTAAAAGCTAATTCCTTTATTGATAATGAAATTAAAAGTAGCTAAGTTAATTAATTATATTTCTTCTCGTAGAAAATTTGCTACGATTGAAGTTTGTCAACGTCTCGGCGACAAGTGAGCACAACACACAATTGAAAACAAACGCATTACAAACAAAAAACAAAGACAATTTGCTTGCGTGTTACAAATAGTTTTAACCAAATCCATATTAACAAACACCATATTAGATCTCAGTAAAATAGTTAAACATTTGGAGTTGAATTAAACTTGCATCGAGCACTAGCTTATTTTTACGTGAATGTTTATGTTATGCATATGGAAACTTACGTCCCACATCAACCAGCAATCGATACTTGCAACTTATAGACGTCGCTCTCATATAAGAAATTCAGTGCGCACGGTTTATCGTCATTTCCTAATAGTGCAAGTTTGCAACCAGTTTTAGTTAATTTTCGCAATAAATACGTAGTGTTAACGTTACATAAAAAAATGACATACAAATTTTTTTTAGCTTTTGTAACAATCTTTGAAATCTGTGAATAAGCGGAGGAATCAAAATTTTCTGGACAAGAGTTAATTCATTAAATTAAAATCGCTCACGTAAAGAATCAAAACAACAAAGTTTCTCGCACGAAACTAGACTTGTATTTTAGTTGGAACAACCTACAGAAGTGAACATAAATTTAACCAAAAAATATCAGGAATAAATCTATTTCCCGCCCAACGAGGAATTCCAGAAACTTTTGCCGAAGTTCGGGATCCCGCACACCCCTAGTTTTTAGTAATGTAACAAATCTTGCTAAAATACAAAGCTACCATATCAGAACCAAATCGCGACCGAACTGAAGCTACTAAATACTAATATACTAAATGGTGAATTTCCACATGGCCAGTATTGATTTATTTTCTGATTATTTCCCCATCGCATATTTTCACGAACAAAATAATTTTCCAAAAGCGATTCAATTACTGGCATAAATCAAGTAATTTTAAACAGCTTTTCAGAGGTGATAGGTTATGCATTTGTTGTAATTGGTTTTTAATGCTTAGATTTTTGGACTTCCGATTCTTGATTATAGGATTTTTCAAGAATCGCGGATATCGAGGAATCTTAGAATCGAGTATGACATTCCTAGTAAAAAGGGCAGTACTACTTTCATATCATGTTATCTACGAGTTTCATGTTTTAAATTCCAAATGGCCACCATTATTTACATAGCAGTAGGATAATGCTATTACCACAATGTAAATAAGGAAGTTTAGATATAACTGAATTATATTTAGCATTATTATCATCTGTGTGCATTATATTTATTTAAAAAATATATGCATTTACATGCGATGTGATTGGCACTTGAATGAGTATGTAAACATTGTGTGTTTTTTAGGTTGAAACAGTTTGCTGTCAATTGTAAGACCACCCCAATTTTTTTAAATACAGTTTATAGTGAAAACTATTGTCTTATTTTTGGGTGAATACGATATATTGGTGACAACACGTGAATAAACACCAATTCAATGACTTCTGCATCATACACACACACCAGTTACAGTAACCTCGAAGAGGCAAAACAGCCTGGTGTGCAAGGAGCCAGTTACCTTGTAGGGCCTGCTGATGCTGGTTGTAGAAGCGCGGAGGGACATGCGCCATGTTCATAAACATGCCGACAGGCACAGGGATGTTGGACATGGCTGCCTGTGCACGCTCCGGGGAGATGTAGCTGATGGGGTCATGCGTGCGGGCATACATGTCTACTGCCACACCACCTCCTGGTCACATCACACAGAAAAGTACACAACATTGCTTTTAATGAATTGTGCTATTAGCAACAATAATGGGGAAACAACAAGAGGGAAAACGTATTTGCAGGAAGGAGACCTGAAATTACTGCTCCACGAGCAGGGGACGAAACTGTACAATAAAACAAAGTTTGTCAACCTTGTAACAGGACTGTCATCAGGGGTTCAGACTAAAAGAGTTGAAAAATATATTTGACAAGATAAAAAATAATTTCTGAAAAAACTGCATGTCATTGTTACTTTTTTGTAAATTCCTGCAAAAGTTGCAAAAAGTTAGCTCCCATCTAACTTCAATGCCTTTTGACACAACCTCTTATTAACATAAGCAAAATTCTCTACTTTAGTACCTTGTACACAAACATATCCAACCATTATAAAATGTCTATATGTAACTGCTGTTGTATGCAAACATGCCAAAATCTTCCATGAGTTTAAACATTAAAGCAAGGAAAACTTTTAGCCACAGTATGGCAGACATACAATATTTTGGTAACACTTTGGTAATGTATATAATAAAATAACCTTGAGGTTATGACCGCTAAAGACAATATTATCAAACAGTTGGTTTTGTCACTGTAGAAGTGTTTTCGCAAACAAGTTTAATTTTAACCACTATAAGGTGAACCTCGTACAGCAACATCTGGTCAACTGTTATTTTGCCAAATGACCATCACATCTACGAAATGGAACACAATAAGCAACTGAAGCAAGTGCCCCGACTATCCATGTAGTTCTTGACGAAAGCTTGGAACCACACACACACCCGGTCACTGTATACAAGTATACCTGGACGAGGGTAGTAGTTGTTGGCAGGTGTGCCGTTCATGTGCCCCGTGCGATCGTACACGCTGCCCGGCACAAGAGCCTCACGAGCATCGTAGATGGACGTCGACATAAAGTGTGTGCCTGGGTTGGCTGCATTCACCAGCTTCTTGGGCTTCGAGAACTGGATCAGCGACTCCTTCAGATTGTTCAGAGGACCCTCCACCAGCACCTTCTGTTCCTTGTAGAAGTTCAGTAAGTGGTTCCACAATGGTTGCTACCAACACACACACCACAACCCATTTTCTTAAATCTATCACACATTCATCTCTTCAGTTTTCACCAAACACTCAACATCCCTTATTCTCATGCTAAAACCTTTCTTACTGTACAAGCATCAATGGCTTTCAACAATAACCGTTTGCTCTTAAATATTTTGATGTTTATCTTTATGTTGGTCATAGCTTAAACTGAAATAATGTTTGGGAAAGCATTTCATTTCAACACTTTCTCAGTTCAAAACTGTAGTAATCAAACATGATTTAAAATTCTTCCAAATTTGAGTTTTATCTCTACTGTAGCTGTCCTTAAATTGCATTATGTTCTTTGCTCAAATAAATATGTAACAAACATAACCACCCCAAAAGGAACCAAAATTTATAACTGAACAGTCAAAACAGAAAGATTAAAAAATGTTTCCAGAAAAATAATTATGAAAAAAATTGAAGTTTTCATAAGATACACAATTTCTAGATGAATACCTTAAATTTACTTGTTACAAGCAATTATTAAAATCTTACAACTACAAAATTGAATTGATCAGGACATAGTAGTCAAAAATCAACACAACCACCCCAGCAATAACGACTCTCACAACCACCCCAGCAATAACGACTCTCACGAAGTAAAGATACTTTTATTGAACTGAAAACAATTTGGTTAAAGAATTGAAAAATCTGAAGGAAATAGGTTGAAATGTGAATTTGTTGCATTCTTTTGGTGACCAAAAAATTTGCATAAAATGGGGTAGCAAATCGGTTAAAAATGCAGATGCCGATGAGATAGTTTGTTAGAAAAATAAGCTCTTTCATAGGGGCACTTGTCTTTCGCAAGGTAAAAAAATCAAGACATTTTCCCGAGATTTACTTTAGTTATTTCAATCAGCGAAATAATCAAATGCTTTGGGAAAACACCAAACAATTGTGATGATTCACACGTGAAGTAGAAAAACTTATTTGGTTTGAGTGATTAATTGCAAAAGTGTGGGTTGAATCAATTGCTAATCGGAACGACTTTCAATAGTATAGAATGAGACCTGAAAAAATTGATAATGAAGTTTTCTTATATTATTGCAAATTATCTGAAAATGTATTGCTTGAACACTTGATTTTTAGTTTTGACACGGCAAAGTAAGTTACCAAGGGAGAATTCTATATTTGTCAAAATGTTAACGTTGCAGTGTGCCAGTATTACAATATAAATATAACAACCATATGTGTGTGCTAGAAATACAAACTCCGACGGTACCGCACATAAACACAAACAATTGGTCTCCGGCACATATGAGCTTTTCAGGAACGTCATTAGGAAATGTGCAGAAAACAGAAATATACAAAAATGAAGAAGTTATTTAAACAGAAATGGCTTTCATGGCCGAAAATGTAAATAAAAATAAATTTATTTTGTAGAATTTTTTTTTATGCTGTTATAACATACCAATTACATACACAAAGTGACATAAATGAAATTAACTTTTTTTCATAAATTACAGTCTTAGTTTTTGCAGTCAAATTGTTGGGTTGATGCAAAATGTGGCACACCCAAGATTTTTTATTGTCATTTGTAAACTAGTTCTTTTTATGGCTGTATTTTTAAAAGAAGATTCAGGCTGTGTCACGATTCACAGAGAGAGCACCCTCTCGCCCAGTCTTGACTTCACAGAGTCTCCTCTGCTTTCCCAACTCAGACGACCCAGAGCAAGAAGGAAAGTGAACGATGGGTGTTCTCGGTGAACACACTATTACACTCTGTGAGAGCCATGCTTTCAATTCCACCCTCTAATATACAAAAATATATTTAAATGTCTACACCAATGTTAGAAATATTATGATTCTCAAATGTGTAATACCAACAATATTACATATGAAATGGAACATAAAGAATTTAAATGTGAATGTTCAGGAATTGTTTAGCTTAGGTGTGTGCATATTATTAAAATACATATTGTTAGACGGGACGCCTAAGGGACATAGCTGCTCGTGAGGGATGGTGGTCTTAATAAAAATAAAACAATATTTGATTTCTAAGTTATTAACACAGCTATTATTTATACAGTAGAACCAGCTTATAAGGTTCCCCTTTTAAAGGGTTTTCCCACCTATAATGCAGGATTTTTCTAGCTGGGAATGTTTCTCCATAAGAATAACAAACATTCCTGGAAATAATGTTTTAATTTTCCCTGTGAATAATGCAAATTGTGAAGGAAGCACACTGGGAAAGGAAAACCTCAATGAAAAAGATGCTCAACTAACAATGCTTTTCAAACAAAGTTTGTGGTTTTTATCCCAAGTTCCACCCTGCTGAGATAATCTACCAGCTTGACATTGACAAGGGTCCTTCAGCCTGCAAGGGGAGGGAGAGAATGGTTTTTACAGCTGTGCTTTCCTCTCTTCTCTCTTCTCTCATTAGGAGAACAAGACATCAGGCCTGACACACACCAGTGGAAGGCTGTTTAATAGGAGGGTAACAGACCATAACATAACACAAATACAGNGACATCAGGCCTGACACACACCAGTGGAAGGCTGTTTAATAGGAGGGTAACAGACCATAACATAACACAAATACAGAATGGATTTTCTGTCTCGAAAAATTAATGTTTCTGTGCCTTTCTAATTTTGGCGTGTAACTAGGCGGAGGGGGTTGGGATGCCATATGTACCACACCACAGCTGATAGTCTTTCTGGTAGAACTTCACACTTTCCTTGTAAGCAGTGAAAGTGGCTCAACTCTCTTGCTCTGAGGCCCTTTTGCCACCACCATCCAGCAAGTTTACTATCTAGCCTGACATTGACAAGAGTCCTTGGAGGAGGAAAGGATTGAAATCACTGTGCGGTGGTGGTGTCAAATGGAACTCGATATATGGAGTATGGTAGTTTTTATACAGTTTGTAGGTATCTAAATGTATAATGATTACTTTCTTACAGATTTTGATATTTCAGTTTTTCAACAGTACAAGATTAGGATATGTATTATTCCACTGCTCAGTGTCTAGTAGGCATACAATTTTTTGGCAGTAACAGTACAAATGAGTTGAATATACTTGAAAACTGTAGCCTACTACATATATTTTTTAATCCTTCAGCTTTGATTGTTCTTAGAAATTCCTTCGCATGATGCAAGCTTCGCTTCGACTTCTCTTCACATTTAAAAAACGACCTTCGCACATGCCCTGTTAATATTTATGTAGTGAAAATTAATTCATTCTTAAAACCGCTTTAGTGAAAAAATTTTAATGAGTGCCTCAAAAAAAAGACATACATTTTCATAAGTTGGAAAGTTAAACTTAATAAAGCACGTGGACAAAATCCCTCGGAATTTGGAAATCCCAATGACTACTCTGAACCGAATCATTGTTGCACCAGGAGACAAACTTCAATGAAAGATTTTATATTACGTATTTTTCTTGTAGACAATTTTGTGTGCTTTGGTACCAGGAGACAAACTGCCACAAACAATTGTGCTTGTTTTGCATGTACAGTAATCTTTTGCTCATATACTAATTTTATCATTTTGCAACCAGGAAATAAATTTTCATAAAAGATTATGTATTTTAAAAAAATATTTGTTTTGTTCATTATGTAAAGTTGTGTGTTTATTACGGTGCNATATTTGTTTTGTTCATTTTATAAAGTTGTGTGTTTATTGCGGTGCATAATTTTATATCTTTTGATGTCCAGATTCTTGAATTTTTGTGTTTCCCTCTTATAGTGTTTTCCTGCTTATAGTGTCACATTCTTGTGGACCCTTGAAGAACCTTATAACAGGGTTCCACTGTAACACTAAATCATCTGTCTCTACTACTACTACTTTTATTTAACAGTGAGCATAATATTTAATGTTTATTTCAATGATAATTAACTTAATTTTTAAGGTTTCTTTTAGNGACATCATGCCTGACACACACCAGTGGAAGGCTGTTTAATAGGAGGGTAACAGACCATAACATAACACAAATACAGCGTGGATTTTCTGTCTCGAAAAATTCACATTTCTTTGCCTTTCTAATTTTGACATGTGTAACTAGGCGGAGGGGGTTGGGATGCCATATGTACCACACCACAGCTGATAGTCTTTCTGGTAGAACTTCACACTTTCCTTGTAAGCAGTGAAAGTGGCTCAACTCTCTTGCTCTGAGGCCCTTTTGCCACCACCATCCAGCAAGTTTACTATCTAGCCTGACATTGACAAGAGTCCTTGGAGGAGGAAAGGATTGAAATCACTGTGCGGTGGTGGTGTCAAATGGAACTCGATATATGGAGTATGGTAGTTTTTATACAGTTTGTAGGTATCTAAATGTATGATGATTACTTTCTTACAGATTTTGATATTTCAGTTTTTCAACAGTACAAGATTAGGATATGTATTATTCCACTGCTCAGTGTCTAGTAGGCATACAATTTTTTGGCAGTAACAGTACAAATGAGTTGAATATACTTGAAAACTGTAGCCTACTACATATATTTTTTAATCCTTCAGCTTTGATTGTTCTTAGAAATTCCTTCGCATGATGCAAGCTTCGCTTCGACTTCTCTTCACATTTAAAAAACGACCTTCGCACATGCCCTGTTAATATTTATGTAGTGAAAATTAATTCATTCTTGAAACAGCTTTAGTGAAAAAATTAAAATGAGTGCCTCAAAAAAAAGACATACATTTTCATAAGTTGGAAAGTTAAACTTAATAAAGCACGTGGACAAAATCCCTCGGAATTTGGAAATCCCAATGACTACTCTGAACCGAATCATTGTTGCACCAGGAGACAAACTTCAATGAAAGATTTTATATTACGTATTTTTCTTGTAGACAATTTTGTGTGCTTTGGTACCAGGAGACAAACTGCCACAAACAATTGTGCTTGTTTTGCATGTACAGTAATCTTTTGCTCATATACTAATTTTATCATTTTGCAACCAGGAAATAAATTTTCATAAAAGATTATGTATTTTAAAAAAATATTTGTTTTGTTCATTTTATAAAGTTGTGTGTTTATTGCGGTGCATAATTTTATATCTTTTGATGTCCAGATTCTTGAATTTTTGTGTTTCCCTCTTATAGTGTTTTCCTGCTTATAGTGTCACTTTCTTGTGGACCCTTTAAGAACCTTATAACAGGGTTCCACTGTAACACTAAATCATCTGTCTCTACTACTACTATTTTTATTTAACAGTGAGCATAATATTTAATGTTTATTTCAATGATAATTAACTTAATTTTTAAGGTTTCTTTTAGATTACAGTCAATTACGGTAGAAATTCTATCCATCGAATTTCAGGAGACTGACATAAAAATTCTATAGATGCAGGCATTCTTTAGATGTGGACTGGACATGTTAGACAACCAAAATAACCCAACCTCATTAAACTTTATGTTGAACACATTGATAAGCCTATGATAGGTATTTATTTGTCCCGTTTAACTAAAATAAAAACGCAAATGGGAGTATTAAAGAAAAATTCAGAACTCCTTTCTTAAGTTCTCAAGGGAACTAAGAAGTGTTCACCTTATTTTTTCCGGTATTCATACTCAAATTTAATAAAAAAAACCTATTTAAACACGTATTACGAAATAACACAGACAGAAATAACTGCAGACGAAGCAGAAGTATTATCCATTGAGCAACTAACAACAGTCGCAGTTACTAGCTAAGAAATTAAAACGTCTTTCATATTGTGGTTGATGAAGTGCAGTGAATAGGGTTTGCTTAATTTTGCGTTGCCTTTTTCTAACTTTCCGCGCATATTTATTATAGTTACATTTATACATAATGCATTCACAATTTTTATTTAAAAATATTTAAGTGAAAAACTTGAGTTTGTTGGCAACGTCGCATAGCGAAACGATATCTTGAAAATATGGCAACGCTGTTTCTTGTCGATGCTGATCGTTACCAACAAATCTACCGCCGCAAACATAGCAATTGTTTGCTGAAAGTCTAATAAAATTCTACAGTACATATTTCACTGTATTTTCTAATTTTTTCAGTTTTGTATATTACGTTCTCTCTAAATACATTACGCGTAGTTTGAGACGTCAATTTTATTATTTATTTTTTGTTACAATATAAGAGTTAAGTGCGACATTGTGACGAAAACAACAACAGGTTATTTGGGAAGTAAAAAATTACATAAATAGGACTAAATGCAGGGCAATGAGACGAAAGCGAAAACAATGTGTGTTGAAAATTTATGTATTTGCGTTATCTGTTATAGTCGGTTCACGACGGGAAGAAACTTTTGAAAATAAACAATTGAAAAAACACCCTAGCCGTTAGCTACATGCATATAACATTACAAACAGCGGCGAGCGCGGATACAGTTATGCCGTTAGGTTGCCAGCACAAAGAGAGGAAATAGTTCTAAAGTTTTAACGTAATTATTAATTTATCGCTTACAAATGGGTTTCGAAAAGACTTGTATCTTATTATGCCAATTATTAATGACGTGATGCTAACGTACTTTGATTTCAATGTTTCTTGCATACTCACAAGATCACGCTCAAGGTGAAAGTAGAGCGGCCATTTGTTTACAAACCTTCGTTCCGTGTGTTGTTGGCGTGATGTGGTCGACACACGCTCCAGAGAATTGGTGCGATTATCTTGCTTAACCGATAATAATTCATTTACTGGTTTTTTTTTTTTTTAATATCCTCTCTTTATTATTTCTCGTACCGATTTCTTTCGTTTCTGATACCTGTATAAGAGATTACTTGTAGTGCGTTCTCACGTGTTTAAGATTTTTTAAATTTATTTCAGGTTTGCTTAAAATTTTGTTTATTGTATTTTACGTTATATGTTGCGGTAGTTTTTGTGTGCAGTCATGAGTTCTAGCAAGGTGAATAAAAGATAAGTCACCAACGCCAACAGGACATCATTAACCTCACCGAATCGTTGTATTCCCTAATTAGGCGAGGGGAAATGAAACCCTGCAACGTCGCGGAAAGAGCGGCAGAAATGTTGAAACGCTTCAGATCCACAGTTCTAAGGTATGTTAAAATATATGTAGTATTAACCATTGTGTTTGCAAGTTGTGTGTGCTAAGGTCAATTATGTTGGCCTACGAAATGTGTTTACAAGAACATAAAGAAAATGTGTTAATAACTTGATAACATCGTCAAACGTTGTCTACGTGTCTTTTTAACGTTTTATTTTGGTAATTATAAAGTTTATAGCGTTTCCTGTAAAAATAAAAATAATTCATTGAAAATTTTATATTTCCACTCTGCTAATGATGCAGAACACGAATATACGACGGGCATTAACGTCCGACTAATTTCGTAACATGTGCCCACCTAACCTAACAGAACCTATCCCCACGATGGGTGAATCACTATTTTACATTTTTAAACTAACCTAGGATTGTTGGGTTTTACACTAACCTAGGATTGTAGGGTTATATAGACTCAAATGTGAGTGTATGAATCACCTAACCAAAAGGTGGTATTACAATGTGTAATTAAAAATAAAAACTACTTTGTGTTGGAATTTGTGTACCCCTGCGAGGGATTCTTCATAAACAACCCAATATATACAGTGGAAATTTATTATAAAGACAACTGACAATGGTAAGGAAAATTGCCTCTATAGTGAGTTTGTTATAGTCAATTAATTTTATATAGGTTATGGAGAGATGGTGCATTTTAAGATTCTGAAGAAGGAGCTTGTTTTGTATTTATAAGTTACATTGCGGCATTAATTGCCATTGTTATACGTCACTAAATAGATTACAGTCGATATAACTGGAACTTCCCCTACTATTAAACATATCTGTATCACTTCACTAAACATGAGAGGACATCGTAATCGATGAAATCGCAGTCATAATCTTTTAAGAAAACAATTGTGTATTAATGCATTTCCCCAACACCACTGTTCTACAGCCATTGTCTTTTAGTTATTGTAAATTATCAGTGTCATATTTTTCACTTTCAGTGCTACATAGCCAACCTAATTTGCATAATTTAAAAAGGACCATAATTCAGTTACTGGGTCAACTACAGTTACTGATACCAAAAACATACAAGGGTTTGTTTACAAATGATGTGTGACAATGTGATATGCTCTGCCGTGTGTTAGTTTAGGTTAGTTTAATAGGTGGCAGGTATTGGTTACTATATAACCCTACAATCCTAGGTTAGTTAAAAAATGTAAAATAGTGATTCACTCATCGTGGGGTTAGGTTCTGTTAGGTTAGGTGGGCACATATTACGAAATTAGTCGGACGTTAATGCCCCTCGTATATTCGTGTTCTGCATCATTAGCAGAGTGGAAATATAAGATTTTCAATGAATTATTTTTATTTTTACAGGAAACCCTATAAACTTAATAATTACCAAAATAAAACGTTAAAAATACACGTAGACAACGTTCGACGACGTTATCAAGTTATTAACAAATTTTCTTTATGTTCTTGTAAACACATTTCGTGGGCCAACGTAATTGATCTTAACACACACAACTTGCAAACGCAATGGTTAATACTACAGATATTTTAACATACCTTAGCACTGTAGATTTGGAGAGTTTCAACATTTCTGCCACTCTTTCCGCGACGTTGCAGGGTTTCATTTCCCCTCGCCTAATTAGTGAATACAACGATTCGGTGAGGTTAATGATGTCCTGTTGGCGTTGGTGACTTCTCTTTTATTCACCTTGCTAGAACTCATGACTGCACACAAAAACTACCGCAACATACAACGTAAAATACAGTAAATAAAATTTTAAGCAAACCTGAAATAAATTTGAAAAATATTAAACACGTTAGAACGCACTACGAGTAATCTCTTATACAGATTTCAAAAGCAAAAGGAATCTGTACGAGAAGGTTAGCACAAATTAAAGTCTTACATTATCAAAAATCAAATAATAAAGAGCTGATGTTAGTATAAAAAAAAACAGATAAATGAAATATTAGGTTAAACAAGAATCGCACGAATTCTCTACAGCACGGCCATCCGGGGGCTTATGAGAGATTGGCGTTGCCATGTTATGTTGTTGGATGGACTCCTTGAATGTTGACACATTAGTAACGTTTCATAACACAGATATTATACATTAGTTTGTGAAAGTTTTTCTCCCCAACCCAATCCCCCAGTCAAAATCAAACCTATCCACACACATGCACACCCCCACAGAGAGAGAGAGAAAGAGAGAAAGAGAGAAAGAGAGAAAGAGAGAAAGAGAGAAAGAGAGAAAGAGAGAAAGAGAGAAAGAGAGAAAGAGAGA
>NQII01000907.1:541111-557058 GCA_002778355.1 Clitarchus hookeri | reverse complement strand
GCATGTAAACATTGCCATGTGACTGCCACATGGCAATATTTGTTTACCCTTTGGCAGAAGGATACGAAATGGGCTTGAAAGTAGATCTTTAGCAGGGCTTCAAGAAAGTCTCTTCCAGTCATGAACCGACTATAGTATTACTTGTGCATGTGTATATAATGTACTGTATACACTTCGTATGCCTTGGTGAGTACGGTTGATACATATACTTTTCTGTTAATACTTCGTTGTTTAATGATCGAAGCACGTAATTTTCTGCAATACTACAGAAATTTTTGTTTAATCGATGTGATCAAAAATTAAATTTTTAGTTCGGTAAAAACTGGCATTTTTTAGCATTATTTACATAGGAATTTTGTTTGGACCACAGAAAATATTCTGCGGACACGGACTTTCGGTCCAACCGTGTTCGATGGTTTGAGTTTCCACTGTAACTCATACTGATCATTAACATGTGTTCGGTCTATCTGTTGCCATCATTTGTAATGTATTTCACTTGCACATTAGTCTAGTCCAGCCTACCAGCCACACTCTTCACTGCACGATACTCTCAGTCGCAGATTTACCTTCCACTGGTCACTTCTCTCGCTTGGTACTCAGCCACTCATCCATTCAACAAAAACTACTTGCTCCGAGGCCTATCGCACAATTTATACTCTGCGGACCTTGACCTGGAAAGTTAGACGCACTCCTNAAAAACTACTTGCTCCGAGGCCTATCGCACAATTTATACTCTGCGGACCTTGACCTGGAAAGTTAGACGCACTCCTCGTCATGCAAACAGAATCTAGTGCAGTAAACTAGAAAATGCCTCAGATAGACGCAGAAACTCAATACAACCAGGGTCAGCTGCATGCACTGCAAAAAGAAGTATCGNCTAGAAAATGCCTCAGATAGACGCAGAAACTCAATACAACCAGGGTCAGCTGCATGCACTGCAAAAAGAAGTATCGTGTTGGCTCGCTTTCTGTAACAGATATGCGGCCACCGGCCTATGGCTTGCCTGACATTCAAAACAATCCACTGACTCACTGCTGCAGCTATCATATAACTGCTATCCTTCACTTCCACTCGCTCGCGCAGGATGCAAAGTAAAGGGCACGTAACACTGCCCCCTCCTCAACTCTGTTCATCCCGAACACACTGCAACATCCGGACCATCGTAGAGTGCCAGTCGGTCGATGTGGACAACCTTCGGCTTCGCCCGAGAGCCTTGACGACAAATCCGAAAGACCATATCATCAATCTTATTCAGAACCATGTAGGGGCCTTCCCAACATTTCTGTAGCTTCGGGCAATACCCTTTTCTCCTCTGTGGGTTGTACAGTCACACCAGTTGTCCTTGAAATGCCTCTCCTGACGTTCTTTTATCATACCGCATCTTCTTCCTGTCACTATTTATTCCAGGTGCTGTCAAACAAAATCATGATTGGCAACAAGTCTGTTACGTAATTTGCTGACATAATCAGAGGCTGCAGCTTCCTCTTCTGTTGGTCGGCCAAACAGCNGGCAACAAGTCTGTTACGTAATTTGCTGACATAATCAGAGGCTGCAGCTTCCTCTTCTGTTGGTCGGCCAAACAGCAGATCACTGGGGAGGCTTAGCTCTCTTCCAAATAGCATCCCTGATGGTGTTACCCTTGTGGACTCTAACTGCTGAGCAAGAAGAAACAATGACACCTAATGAATCCCAGACCTCTCGGTTTTCTACCACAAAGATTGATCATAAGTGCGGTTAAGCCTCTCGACCATTCCATCCAACTCAGGGTGTGAGGCTGTAGTCATAGTCTTTTTCANTGATCATAAGTGCGGTTAAGCCTCTCGACCATTCCATCCAACTCAGGGTGTGAGGCTGTAGTCATAGTCTTTTTCATCCCTAAAATTTTAGTCACCTCCTAGGACCATAGCTTCAAAGTTTCTTCCCTGATCAGAATGGAGTTCTAGTGGCACCCCAAACCTCGAGAAGACATGATCTATAAGTTCATCGACCACAGTTCGTGATTCTTGGTTTGGAAGGGTAATGACCTCAGGCCACTAAGTAAAGTAATCTTGGGCCACCAGGAGATACAGATTACATCTCTCTGTGACAGGCAAGGGGTCCAGAATATCTACTACCATCCTCTTGAATGGGGCTCCAACATTGTATTTCTGGAGGTGACCTTGTCCTCTGGTCCTTGGGCACTTCCTCACAGTGCAGGTGTCGCACATTCTGCACCAGTTCTCAACATTCTCCCGACAATGAAGCCAGTAGAATCTCAAGTCTACCTCTGCCAAGGGTCTTATTAATACCAAAGTGTGAACTGGTTGTCACATTATGCAGTTCATTTAAAACTTCTGGAACCCTGAATTCTATAAGGACCAACTGTACACGTGTATGTTTTCCATCATTTCTTTCTCAGTTTCTGTAAAGTAAGCCAATCTTTAAGTACGAGGGAATTTCATTGTGCCCAGCATGCCTAGACTGCCGCACTCAGGCTAGATATCTCTTCCCATTATGGCCGACAGCCAGCTTCTTTTCACTTTAATAAAGGCTGCAAATTAGGATCATTCAGCTGATCTTTCCTAATACCCTCATCACTCCAGATAGGTGACCCATCACAAGATAAAGAACCTTGAATTCTTGTCCTCCGTACCTTCAGCGATTCACCACTTTCTTCCTGGTGTTCGCAATGACAACAAAATGACTCGCACATGGCCTCCTACACAGCGCATCTGCATTGCTGTGAAGGTGACCAGATCTGTGCTGTATTTCACAGTCATATTCTTAGAGATGCTGTATCCACCGGGCTATNCATTGCTGTGAAGGTGACCAGATCTGTGCTGTATTTCACAGTCATATTCTTAGAGATGCTGTATCCACCGGGCTATTTCACCTTCGAGGTTCTTGAAATTTAGAAACCAGCGTAATGAAGCATGGTCGGTTCTTAGAATAAAATATCTGCCATAAAGGTAAGGGTGGAAGTGTGAAATTGCCTTCACCATGGCCAGAAGCTCTCTGCAAGTAAAACAGTAATTTCTCTCAGGCTTATGCAAAACCTTACTGAAGTATTCTAGAGATCTTTCCTTCCCATCTTGAACATGAGATAACACAGCTCCAATGCCTACATCACTGACATCAGTGTCCAAAATTAGTACACCCTTTATTTTTGGGAAACCCAGGAGTGGTGGCGATATCAGAATTTTCTTTAGTTTACTAAAAGCATCTTCACACTCAGTGGTCCCATGAAATCTCCTTTTCACCTCATTCAGTTCATTAAGTGGCTTGGCAATGGCTTGGCGAACCAGGTACAAATCATTGATAGTAGGCACATAATCCCATAAAACTCTATGGTTTTGTCAGTTGGCGTTGGCCAATTTCTTATCGCTTTGGTCTTCTGGGGGTTTGTTTCAATCCCATGGGCCGACACTACACGTCCCAAGAAATTAATTTTCTTTTGGAACAGGTGGCACTTCTTAGGAACCAGTTTCAAGTTGGCTGCGGTCAATTTCTGGAAGACAAGAGTCTAGGCGTGATAGGTGCTCTTCAAATGTCCTTCCTGTCGCAACAACGTCATAAAGGTAAACCTGACAGATATTTAAACGTAAAACAAACTTTTTTAATCAGGTGTCCAAAAGTGGCAGGGGCATTACATAGCCCAAAAGACAACTTTGAATTGCCAGGTTCCTTCTTTCCCTTTGAAAGAAAATGCAGTCTTCTCGTGGTTCTCTGGAGCCATCTCGCACTGCCAGAACCCACTCTTCATGTCCCATAGTGAACCTGCTAGGCTGTTTAATGTGCCATCTATCCTTGGAAGTGGACAAGAGTCTTTCTTGGTCACATTATTAAGCTGGCGATAATCTACACAAAACATCAGAGAGCCTTCTTTCTTCTTAACAAGAACTATGGGGGATGAATATGGACTAACTGATGGTTCTATCACACCTAGATTCTTCATTTCCTTCACAACTGCCTCATGCAAAGCTGGTGGCAGTTATCTTGGTGGCTGTTTTATGGACCTGCTATCTCCTGTATCTATGTGGGGGCAGGTCACGTTAGTCCTTCCAAGGTCATTTGGTCCACATGAGAAGGCATCACTATTTCTCTGTAGTAATTCAGAGACAGCTTTCTCCTGTCGCCAGTTAAAATTTCCCTTTATTCTTACAAGCAGTTCCTCTAGTACCGTATTTTATTGCATATAAGTCGCCTGCGCATGTAGGTCGCACCATTATTTTCAAAGTGTGTTAAAAAAAAATAATATTTATTATTTATAGGTTGCACTCATCCTTGTTATAAATCCTGTACAACATGACCTGCGCCACGGGTGGCTGATGCACGCGACCTTGGCGAAGGTCGTGTGGCAGCTGTATCCTTGCAAGCAAGCGGTGTTGCCAAGCGTACAGCGCACACACAGCACGCCGCAAGTTTGTTGGACGTAGTTCGTCTGGAATGTTCT
The DNA here is from genome assembly GCA_002778355.1 of Clitarchus hookeri. Taxonomy (NCBI): domain Eukaryota; kingdom Metazoa; phylum Arthropoda; class Insecta; order Phasmatodea; family Phasmatidae; genus Clitarchus; species Clitarchus hookeri. The sequence continues at coordinate 552,626 of NQII01000907.1, read as the reverse complement.
GATATAGCGCTCAAGATGCAGCCTTGANCCGCAAGTTTGTTGGACGTAGTTCGTCTGGAATGTTCTGATATAGCGCTCAAGATGCAGCCTTGACTGCTGGAGTTTATATATTTATTGGGAAAAAGAAATAACTTTTAAACATGTAATTTAATATGAGGTGATATTTTTACGACGAAAATTTAATTGAGCTTTCTTTTTATATATTTCAAGTGTTTCTAACGATTTATGTTAAAAGCAAAAACCTAACCATTATTTCTGCAGTTTATCTTGGTAAGTTTTAAATAAACGTGCAAAAAATAGAAAGTGGTTTGAATATTTCCGTTACGTAATTTCCTTCGCAATCCTTAACTTCTCTTATATCGTCTTTGCGCCACACGTAGTGTTGTTTTGATGTTGTGGCAGTGAAGAAGTGCGACAGTTTCTTGATGGAAAAGCGATGTACCTACACCGCAGGTTTCAAAATGAAAGTGATTTTGTTAGCTGAAGAGTTTGGAAATTGAGCAGCGTGCCGTGAATTCGTAGTAAATGAAACGTTAGTGCGGGGCTGGAGGAATTTTTCTCACTTATAAGTCGCACCCCAAGTTTTCAATAATTTTTTTAAAAATAAAATGTGCTACTTATATGCGATAAAATACGGTACTTATTATATTTGTTTTACTCTAGAATCTTCTGGAACATTTGGAAGTACCTATGTGACCTGCTTGCAAACACCTATCACAGCCCTCTCCTCAAGATGAATGGCACTATCAGACAAATGTATCATTCTAACTGGAAAACTGTCAGAATTAGAAGAGACCAAAGTCCTTACTACAACAACTTTACCTGACAGGACACCAATCCTCTCTGCTGACTCAATTAGACCCAAACATCTGACAAACTCTCCTTGACATCTGCCTGTAATGACAATTTCACTAGAAGCCGGCAGCACACTGGGTTGACCACATAATGCCGTTTTGACACCACCAACTCTCTACTGCCTAGCCGTAACACACTAGTCGAGTATCGATGCAGCACCCCTTCTCTCTGTTGCAGTCATTTGCAATGTCTTTCACTCGCGCATCTAGTCCAATAGTCCAGCCTGCCAGCTGCACTCTTCAATGCTTGATAATAGCGGTTGCAGATTTCCCTTCCACTGGTCACATCTCTCGCCGCTCGTCTTCTATCGCTCAGAACTCAGCCACTCATCCATTCAACAAAAACTCCCGGCCCGGAGGCCCGTCACACAATTTATACTCTGCTGGCCTTGACCTGGATAGTTCTACGTACCCCGAATCATGTGGACAGAATCTAGGGCAGTAAACAACTAGAAAATTCCTCAGATGCAGGAACTCAATACAACCAGGGTCAGCAGCATGCGCCACAAAAAGGATTATAGTGTCTGCTCACTTTTCCAAACAGATACACAGCCACCGGCCTATCGCTTGCCTGTCATTCAAAATAATCCACTGACTTGCTGCTGCCGCTATCATATAACTGCTGTCCTTCACTTCCACTCGCTCGCGCAGGATGCGAAGCAGCAAGCGCGTAGCAGTATTATTAAAATACTCTACTTTGGCTATAATAATTCATTTTTTGACCACTCAAAAATATATCAGAGCTGTAATTCCAGTGTGTGCAAGAGAGAGTGAGCACACCAACAAAAATTAATTGCACACGTACTTTANTATATCAGAGCTGTAATTCCAGTGTGTGCAAGAGAGAGTGAGCACACCAACAAAAATTAATTGCACACGTACTTTATTGTTTGTGATATTTTATTATAATTTTAAAATAACAGAAATTTGAGAAAAAATAGTGAAAAACATACTGAAATTATTTCATCAAAACTGAAGAAATCATGGAAACATTTTCACAGAAAGCAGGCAGATCTATTTATTCACAAAAAAAAGAATATTTAAAAGGTAGGCATGTTCTGTGAAAATTATTCCTCAGATATGCAGATGTGAACAAAGATTACCTTCAAAACACTAATATAATCTTTCTTAAAAAACAAATTTTTTTGTCTGCAATAAAAAAGCTTGAGCTCGAGATCGAAGCCAGGGAACTTGTGAGCAAGCTCGCTCAGGCTCAGCTTGATGTACATGTCCCAACCCTTATCTACTGAGATCGCTGATGTATGAACAATTTTGACAGTCCCCTGAAAAGCACTTGATAAGTAGTCCACTTTATACAGTCCATTCTCGTAGTTTTCCTGTGCCCAGACAGTAATTGATAATACTCCCCAACTTTAAATATTTCAATAACCTCAAGGAAAGCTCACAGTAATCATGCTAAGAAGGATGCAGTTGGTACAGTACCTTCGAGAGGACCTTGGGGTTGCCCACGATGATGATGCCGTACTTGGAGCGGGTGAGGGCGACATTGAGGCGACGGGGGTCGCTGAGAAAGCCGATGCCCTGGTGGTCATTAGAACGCACACACGACATGATGATGAGATCCTTCTCGCGGCCCTGGAAGGCATCCACGCTCGCCACTTCTATCTCCTGGTACAGCTTGGCATGCAGTGAGCCCTGGTACTGCATGTATTGCACCTACACGAGAAACACAACTGACACTCGCTGCCTACAGCACAGTGCCCTGCAATTACATCTACTATGTAGTACTACTTCACAGAATTTCTGTAGTTAACATATTCGGTAAGTACATTTATCTCATTTTCCCATGTAATAAACAAGGAGTTGTTAGTCATTTGTTTTTAAGATTATGGTTGCACATGTGACAGCAACAGTAGCTATTTCATAATACTGTAGAACTACGCTAATGAGTATAGTCCATTCAAGTTTTCTTCGCATGTTTTGAAACAAACTGTTGAAAAATCACCCTAGGAGTAACATGTCCACTAGTATTCTAAATAACTTGTATACCAGAAATATTAAACATTGTGATGAACTTTTAAGTATTATATTTTTGATTAAATGAAACTTTGTAACATTTATTTAGTATTCAATACAAATTACGAACAGTGAGAGCAGCAATGTGTGTGTGTGCAACAGCTAGTAAGAAATATTTCACAGTTAAAATATTGTTTAAGCCTACTTTTTTAGTATACTATTTGTAAATTAAACATTTCCTATTGAAATATTAAATTTTTAGGTAGCACTAATGGAAACATATTTCATTGTTACAGTTTAAAATATCAGCGCAAATTACAATACATAGGTTCTAGCGACTGTTTTTTTTCGCCCGAGAAAGAACCTGAATAGGAGCAGCAGTCTCTTTCNCCCTCTTCCATGAAAGTTTAGCAGCACTACTAGTAGCAGGGAAATTATTTAAGTTTTCCATTTTAGCATATTTCATTCATACCTACTACAGCAAAAATAATGATTTTTGAATTTGTCATGTACAACAGAAACTAGATTTTTAAATTTGAATACTTATTATAATATATTTATATGAGAGAGCAGTATGGTTACAAATTCAAAGTTGACAGAAGTGGCGTGATATGACATGGCATGTTTCTTTATGTAGAACGAAGTGTTAATTTTTCTTCCTTCTAAAAATACACAAAATTATCACATCAAGTTTGTACAGGTTTTTTCAAAACCTTCTTAGGCAAGTTATGATGTNCTTCTAAAAATACACAAAATTATCACATCAAGTTTGTACAGGTTTTTTCAAAACCTTCTTAGGCAAGTTATGATGTGATAAATCTGGGTTTCCATGACAAGAATAAACATATCATAACGTTTGTGATGACTGCTGCATGTGAAAGGGTATTGCTGCCTTTACGTTACGCTGGGCCAATGTGTGTGAGATTGCAAATACTGGACGTGCAAAATTTATAAGTTTTAACCCTAAACTGTTTTAACACTTATTATTTGAAAGAAACGTCTGTTTATTTATCACAATTNCTTCTAAAAATACACAAAATTATCACATCAAGTTTGTACAGGTTTTTTCAAAACCTTCTTAGGCAAGTTATGATGTTATAAATCTGGGTTTCCATGACAAGAATAAACATATCATAACGTTTGTGATGACTGCTGCATGTGACAGGGTATTGTTGCCTTTACGTTACGCTGTGTGTGAGATTGCAAATACTGGACGTGCGAAATTTATAAGTTTTAACCCTAAACTGTTTTAACACTTATTATTTGAAAGAAACGTCTGTTTATTTATCACAATTTTGTAACTTTGCCTCAGGTGTTTGTGAAAAACAGCTGTGCAATGTGCTTATGTTTCTGTGATTTAAAAGTTTGCCACAATGCCAAAGAATTACTAAACCTAGACAGAAATTTTTTAAATATACCTAGTAATACATAAATGCCTAAAGAAATATGACCAGTATAAAGGTTACGGTAGGCCTAGTTGTGTGCATATTCAACACTATCTTTTAAGTTTGTCGCTGCTGCTTACAAGAAATAAGCTACACAAGCTGGCTGCTTGAATTTACTGTCTTTTTTCATTGAACTGGTTGCTCCTTAGTTTTAATATTTATTCAAATTGTGGCCATTTTTTTAAACAAAATAACCTAATGCATATCAATAATAAGAGGTTAGGTTAAGTACTACAGTTTTCCCCTACAGTAGTGACAGGGTTAAACAGGGTCTGCAAAATATTAATGTGTATTACGTGTAGTGTGCTATATTGTGTCGGCTAGCAGGGGGGAGGGCTGAGAGATAAAGAGAGAGAAGGGAGAGGAGTGATGATGTAAGAGCGAAAGATAAGATAACAGACTGTTCTGCTACACCTCCCTCTAAACATCACCGAACAGTTTAAGACTACCACTCTTTAATTTTTTTTTCGTGTATAGCGCGCACCCCAAAAAAGGTTTTCTTTATTTTGGGGAAAAAAAGGGCGTGCTATACACGAGCAAATATGGTGGTTATTTTTGTAACAACAGAGTTTTGCGGTAAGTAGATTAATTTATAATGTTTCTAACTAAGTATATCATCATTTCAAAATATTTTGTAAATTTATTGCTGTGTAGAAACGAGAACAGAATAGTAGTTTTTAAACCTAAAACCAGTTCCGAGTCGAACCTCAAGAACCGGTATAAATTTGGAACCAAAGAACAGAACCGACCCATCCCTAATATATATACATGGGGCACACGCTATAGGCGCTCGTGTAAGCCCGAATTTTCAGCACCCTCGACATGAGATATGGGAATTGGCAAATCCCCGTCCACTCACAGTCAAAACCTTACACCACATTTACTGCTCCCAAAGGAGAGGCCTTCAAGGTTATGCCATTTGGCCTTAAGAACGCACCTGCCAAATTTCAGCCCCTCATGGCGGCTTCAGTCCTAATGGGCTACATCGGCAAGTTTTGCTACACCTACCTCGAAGATATCGTCTTTTCAAGGGACTGGGAGGAACACCAGCGCCATCTCCAGTTAGTCTTTGAGAGATTTGAAGTCCACGGCCTCACATGCCGTTTTTCCAAGTGCCACTTCGGCAAGACAGAAATCGACTTTTGGGGACACAGAGTTACTCCAGAAGGTAACATCGTCCAAAACCAAACAGATAACTGAAGCCGTACCATCGAAGAACAAGAAGCAGTTGCNTTACTCCAGAAGGTAACATCGTCCAAAACCAAACAGATAACTGAAGCCGTACCATCGAAGAACAAGAAGCAGTTGCGGAAATTTCTGGGGTTCTGCAACTTGCTTCGCGACTTCATACCAAACACTGCTGAACTCATGGGTCCTTTAAACAACCTTCTGCGCAATGACCAAGCCTGAAAGTGGTCTCAGAAGGAAGAAAACACATCAAAAGCCTACTAGGAACTCCGGACGCNTTGCGCAATGACCAAGCCTGAAAGTGGTCTCAGAAGGAAGAAAACACATCAAAAGCCTACTAGGAACTCCGGACGCAGTTTAAGCAAACCGACATGCTTTATCGGCCACTCCCCGACCTACCACTTATTCTCCAGACAGACGCTAGTGGAGTAAGTCTCGGAGCTGTCCTCTACCAACAGACCCGAGAAGGACGTCGACGAGTTATAAGTTACGCCAGCACTCTCCTATCGGAAACGGAGAAATAGAACCACTCGAACGAGCAAGAATGCCTGCCCTCATTTGGCTTCTTAAGAAGTTCTGTTGCCACCTCGAAGACGTGCCTTTCACTTTACGGACTGATAATGTATTCCCCTGGTTACACACTGCCAGTGCAAACCAAGTACAAACTAGGCCCCTGGACCTTGCTACTGCAAGAGTTAGATTTTACAATTCAGCATTGCCCAGGGAGGCAGAATGAGCTAACTTAAGCATTAACATGAGCACCCAACCCCTACCAGGAAACGGAAAACCTGGAAGACTGGGAAAGGATGCTACCACTCGGGAACGCGCCAACAAAACGGCCAACCAAGTTACGTACAGTTACTGGAGGCACAAACCAGCACTGCTGTGTTCGCCGAGCAACAACAGGCTGACCCCGAAGTACGTAACCTGCTCGCCAAATATCCTAGACTCTTCCAGGAAGAACAGGGGTATGTATGGGCCCGCCCCCATACGCAGAGAGAAGATTGGAATTTGCGAGTGCCTCCCAGCCTCCGAGCGGACATCAGTTATAACTACCATCAGTACCCCCATGCAGGACATCCGGGAGTTGAGGTGACACTCCTTGAAGTTAACAAGTGATGTATCTTGGATGGTGTAAGCCAGGACGTAGAGACTTACGTCAGACAATGCCAGATCTGCACTAGCACCAAAGTACATGAGGCATACCCCCTAACCAAGAGTGACACCAGGACTATCGTAGCCACTACAGATAGGGAAATTTCCCCCTCGCTGGGGATATTCCTATTGCATCCTAAGTGATAGTGGTCCCCAGTTTATCACAGCAGCATGGGAGAACGCCTGCCACAGATGGGGAGTCTAGCCCTGGACTACCCCTAGCTACCACCCGCAAGGGAACCAGACGGAAAGGAGAAACAGAAAATAAAGAAAGGCCTCAGAATCAGAATGCAAGGAGATCACCGGGAGTAAGATCAGCATCTGCCAGACCTCCCGTTTACTCTCCGCCGTCGCTGCAACGAAGCCTTGGGAGTCTCGCCTTACGAGCTGTTACTTGGCTGCCCCCTATAACATCCTAAGGAATGGGACTGGAATGAGCAGCTCAGTGAAATTCGCCAAGAGAATTTGAAGCGAATGGACGCTGCACGTGCCAACCAAGCTTGCTACATCAATCGTAAGTATCCGGTGCCTACGCGACCACCTGGGGAAGAAGTCCACGAAAGGGAGAACATGTGGGTGAAAACATGGCCCCTCAGCAGCAAAGCCGCACATTTCCAAGCTGGCTTTCACAGGAAATGGGAAAAGTCCCTACAAAGTCGTGGGAAAGAAAGGAAACAGACTGTGGGTGGCGTAGAGTACATATAAAACATGTGAAGACAGCAAGCAGTCCAGAGATTGTGCCAGAAATTACGCTTTTGTACAACCACTCTTTTGATTTTCATTTATCTTAAACTTCATTATCACTAGCATTTTGCTGCTCAAGTTAATTCTTGCTCTTATTATTGTGTACCATTGTTTACCTAAATATCTTTAATAGGGATGTAACAATTCCACTTTTCCTCGATTCTCGATCTTGATGCCAATACCAATCTCTATTCTTAATTCCAAAAATTCCTTTAGTTACAGACAATTACTTTACAGAACTAAATACCGTATAGGAGGGTGTGAAATTTAATTATTTACACTACACCTACATTAATAGAAGGTCTGTTACTAACATAAATAATATAACACTTGAACAGTNACCGTATAGGAGGGTGTGAAATTTAATTATTTACACTACACCTACATTAATAGAAGGTCTGTTACTAACATAAATAATATAACACTTGAACAGTGGGAGTATATTCATATGAGATTCCACAAAGTTGAAAAGAGGCACATGAGATAATATTGAAAACATACATATATATTTAAATATATATTAGTGATGGGACGATCGGTTCCTTGGTTCCTTGAAACCGCAGATTCTTGAAGGAACCGGAACCGAGATGGTTATACAGTCGGTTCTCTGCATCAGTCAAACCTTACCTTGTCTACTAGGGAGTTTCACATTTGTATTAAAGTCGTTGTTTACTCTTTTTCGCAGTGCAAAATGAGGTCTAAAACTTTGCTAGCAGTACCATCATTATGTACTATTATAACGGCCCTTCAATGACGAATTAGCACAACATTCATAAATCGTCTGGTTGTCCTATACTATGCTACCGAAAAGGTAAATGGCGTGACTACGGCTTTATGCTGATACGCGCTCTTTCGCACTACCGTGCACAGTACCTTTTAGCTTTGTTTATGTTCAACACAAAAATTAAACCAACATTTATGCATCCTCGTGCATTAATATTTTAATTAAAATGTACCTACATCTGTGGCAGAGTCAAACTTCGAACGAGACGTTTGGTACTACGTGGGAATGTAAACAAAGTAAAAGCACATTGTCGACCTCGACGTAGCCCGTATAGCCAGAGGATTCATTTCGACAAATGATAGAAGAAAAGCAGTTGCAGAATGGTATTTGATGATATTTGAAACTTTTAAAACAGATTTTGTGGTGTGGTAATCTGTTTCATAATTTAATTTAGAAAACCAGCACTGTACAGAGCGCCATTGTTTCTCGTTCGCTACACAAAAGAATATTCTTTCCTTACGACTTGCTGAACATGTGTTGCCTTATCTGGTGGTATTTAAACACAACACTTATGTGTTTTCTTACAGTGACGCATCCTTTTGTGCAAGTGAATAATGTTAATGTGACTGAAAAATGCTTCAATACAGCAAAGGCTTCACTATATCAACAATAATGCACACACAACCTTAAATAAATTTGGCGGGTCCGAGGCTGGAACTTAAATGGGAATTCATTGTAGAAGGGTACATTATGAATTTTCGTCTTGGCGACACTGCACTAGGCTTTGAGCTACTGCCTAACTGTTTAGCATCATCACAAGCACATGCTTTCATTTTTCTTTCAGCATGGAATACATTTAGTTGGGAACCATGACAAATTTTAAACATGTCAGGTGTGTGGAATAATTTCAAGGTTGACAACGATTTGCAATCACTGTGGTGCACAAATCTCACGAGGCATGTCAAAAAGCACTTCTAACCTCATAAACCATGTTAACACGCAACACAAACACATCGTTGTGTAAAAGTAAAAACTTGTTTACCGCTAGTGTTAGAAAATTTTTTTAATAAAGGTGAAAGACTCAGTTTTGACAGAAATTTTGAGACAAAATAAATAAGTTTGATGCTCACTTATTGTGAAAGTCCTTAAACAGGATGAACAGTGAATGTGCAAGTTTAGTGTCGGCCAGTACACGAACCGGTCTAGGAACCAAGAACCGAATTGAAGAACTGGAACCAGAAAATTGTGGAACTATCCCATCACTAATACAAGCACTCTCATGAACATGCACACACACAGATAGATATATATTTTGTCCACACAGTCTATTCGAGAATATTACCAAACCACACTTGCCATGATAAATGTTCAACGCATGATCTCATTAAAAAGATTGCAAGAATAGCACAGTGAAAACACATTATTTTTTACAACAAAAGAAATGTTTTGTCACACCCAACGGATACGACACAATATCTGTATATTGATAATGCCCTAACAGGCTGGAGTTCACCACAAACAAAACATAACTGGGCAGGATTTAAGATTTAAAGCCAGGAAAATTTTGGGTGGGGCTGAAAATAAATTTTCCTACAAGAAAAGGACGAGATTGGGAATGAATCTTAGGTAAATAAATAGAGAAAATATCATATATTGCCTCTACATATATAGGTATTTCCCAGATACTTTATTTGGNATCTTAGGTAAATAAATAGAGAAAATATCATATATTGCCTCTACATATATAGGTATTTCCCAGATACTTTATTTGGTATTTTGTTTGCAAGACAGTTAACTTACACTGATCATTTTTGAAATGGTATGGCTTATTTGCTCGAGTACTATCAGCGCTGCCACGGAATTAAACCAACAGTGCTAATAGTCTAATTAACAACCATTGTAAAGTTCCGTCTTTACTGTTACAAGCGTATATTTAATAATATAGCAGCCTCAAAGGTTAGGCGCCATCTNATCTTAGGTAAATAAATAGAGAAAATATCATATATTGCCTCTACATATATAGGTATTTCCCAGATACTTTATTTGGCATTTTGTTTGCAAGACAGTTAACTTGCACTGATCATTTTTGAAATGGTATGGCTTATTTGCTCGAGTACTATCAGCGCTGCCACGGAATTAAACCAACAGTGCTAATAGTCTAATTAACAACCATGGTCATTCCAAAGCTGTAAAATGCAGAGAAACTTAGTTTCCTTTTACGATAACGCTATTTTTATTTAATTCTCAAAAATATTACAACTATAAAAATATAATTTTTTTTGTACCTTACCAAGTTGTATGCGCACGTTATTTAGAATGATGTGAACGAAGACAGGACGTATCAAAGGCACAAGAAGGCACAAAAAGTGCAAAAGTAAACATTCCACANCAAGAAGGCACAAAAAGTGCAAAAGTAAACATTCCACAAGTGGAATAAAAACTTAGTTTCTGTCACATGCTAATTAATAAAGCGCTATGTTCTTTATATAAGTCCTTTGCCGTGGTAACGTTGAAATCATCTGCTGTGTGGTACGTTTTTTTAAACATTCTTTTTTATTCACGCGAGAAAAGTATAGGTCACCCAAAAAGTGAGACAGTGCTCAAATTGGCACTTTTAGTTTACTAAAAGATCATGTAACATGAATCAGTCAACAAAATGACTTACTTTGTATTTTAGTACAGTAGAGCACCCCTTAACCGGAATTCTCTCAAATGGAACTCCCCATATCAAAAACTAATTTTCCAAAATAAATTCAAACGTCGCAAAGTTGTGCCATAACTTTCTCGTGCTCGCAAGATGTCTTTTGTTGCTCACACCAGACTGTACATGTCTGCTAGCTGGTAAACAAGCTGCATGATGAAGAGAGAGCCCGTCCAAGTGACAACTACAGCTACACCGCATCATGACACAAGTGGCGGTGACTAATGACAATGTGCAACACATGCCGACACATGCCGTTGATTTTAGTGGTGTGACTTTCAGAATTTAGTGTTCTAACGTGTTAAGTGTAAATGTACCGTATTTTGGTGTGTATAGACCGCAACAAAAGTTTCTGATGAAAAATTAGTGATAATATTTCAAGTGTAGGCCGCAACGAATATTTGTATTCTCGTAAATATTGCCGGGCCTCATCGTGCTAGTGCAGCAACAGCAAATTATAACAATGTCAAACTAATTAATTTGTGCAGACGTGACCTGCAGTAAGGGAAAAACTACCCTGGAATTGACTATACATTGGGAAGTTTTATCAGTTGCACGTCAACAAAACAGTAGCATGTAACCGCTACAGCCCTAGAGCAAGCGTGCAAGAGCGAGAGAGAGAATGAGCGCACCACCGTACCAGTTCGTCACAGATGCTTTTGAGAGGATGTTCATCCACGCCTGTGGCTCCGGCTAACGGAAGCAGGTGGCGGAGTGACGGAGGGAG
>NQII01000907.1:507383-541037 GCA_002778355.1 Clitarchus hookeri | reverse complement strand
TGACGGAGGGAGGGGGGGGGGCGGTGTTTACAAGCCACGAGAAATGTCACACTCATCTAGCCTCGCCACAGTCCCCTCCTAAGAGCCATTATGCCATACACATCACAGCCAGGTCACCTGTTCTGTTTGGACACCATAGGCCAACACCAAAGGAGCTCCCTCCCACTCTCCACGACACCCGGGTCCGCTAGTGATGTTCCGCTCGCCAGGGAGCCCCAGGAGTGGAAGCCCCTAGCCCTGCTGCTGTAACCTTCAGTTTGGTACTTGGGCCCGGTTGCGACGCTCCGCTCGCCAAACCCCGAAGCTGAAGACCAGTAGATCATGCTTCCAATCTCACCTAACCTCCACACCCTACTCTCCATCAGGCTCTGTCTACCCCTTACTGGCCACCCACCCTAGAATTAGCACTCAGAGGTTTGAGAGAAAACGTGTTTATTCCGTGAGAAATAGACACGGTGGCCCGTATTACCTCCTAACTAATGAATTGAACGTGAGTAAACTATGTAAACTAGGTAAAGAGGACATGGGTCTAACCTGAACAAGAGTCAATGCAGCTAGGTAGCTATAACAACTGTCCCTAACCATCTCATTGCCATTGTCCAGAAGGGTAGGCTGTTAAAGAGGTTCANGAGTGGAAGCCCCTAGCCCTGCTGCTGTAACCTTCAGTTTGGTACTTGGGCCCGGTTGCGACGCTCCGCTCGCCAAGCCCCGAAGCTGAAGACCAGTAGATCATGCTTCCAGTCTCACCTAACCTCCACACCCTACTCTCCATCAGGCTCTGTCTACCCCTTACTGGCCACCCACCCTCGAATTAGCACTCAGAGGTTTGAGAGAAAACGTGTTTATTCCGTGAGAAATAGACACGGTGGCCTGTATTACCTCCTAACTAATGAATTGAACGTGAGTAAACTATGTAAACTAGGTAAAGAGGACATGGGTCTAACCTGAACAAGAGTCAATGCGGCTAGGTAGCTATAACAACTGTCCCTAACCATCTCATTGCCATTGTCCAGAAGGGTAGGCTGTTAAAGAGGTTCAAAGACTTCTTCAGGGGTTGCTGGTGCAGGTCTTAAAGAGCTCCTGGTAGGTCGCGAAGACGTTGGGGTTAGCAGAGAGCCCCAGCACACGAGGTGGTGAAGCGAGCTGCTGGAGATGAACTCAGAAGTACAAATGACATTCCTTGGCGGTGCACAGCCAAATATTCTTCCTGTCCGTGGACTTGTCCAGGTGCGAGGGTGCGGGTGGCGAACTCCTCCTGGGGGGAGTTATGCTCTCTAGCGTGATCCCCCAGCCAGTGAACTATGAGCATCTGTAATGCTGGGTTGCCTTAGTTGTGCGAGCTTAAGCGCTTAATTCAGTTGCTTGTGGCTAGCCTCAATCCCACGTGAGGGGGTGGCGTGAAATCTGACATAAGAGCGAACAATCTTGGCTAACGTGTCGGTGGGTGCCCCTGCAACTAGGGGTCTACTTACAGGCTATTGTAGCATGTCGTTTCAGTGTTCTTCAAACCGTGCCTGGGGTAACATGATGATACGTACAAATGAGGCGAAGCCGTGGTTATATCCATGTCAAATAAGTGTCACACGTCAAAACATTTCACCTCAACTCGTTTAAATAAAGAATACATCTCAAAATACTGTATATAATTGATTGTGATGAAACACCAAATGCAACCTGACCTAAAACTTTCAAACCCTCTGAAAATGAAAATAATATTAGACAGAAGGTAAGCTAAATTTTGAATGTAACGTGCGCACTCGATCAGCGGAGAGCGTGGAGTTATCGATCGGACAGTGTGTTCACAGCAGGCATTATGGTGAAGGGGTAGCGGAGGGAGGGGTGAAAGAATGTACCCATCCCCGTCGCAGCATGTTGGCAACACTTTGCGGGGGGAAAAGTCTGTCTCTTGAAGTAATTAATTATATTTCACTGCAAAAAACCCGTAATTTTGAGACGCAAATAAATAAGGCAATTAAAATTTATTTCTTCACAGTCTTTAATAACGAATCATTAAAAACGTCTGATTTTCCCTGTTGCGAGTTACACTTCACTCGGGCTTAGTGATTACCCATTATTAGACGACAAAAGGTGTCAAATAGAACCTTACAGGATATCAATTTATTTAAAAGATGCATGTGTACTGAAATAAATGAATATAAATCCTCCAGTTTCCCCGCAGCAAGTTACTGAAAATTAACTTTATTTACTCTTGGTAATACAAGTTAGTTGCTCGACGTCAAACAATTTTTGGTGACAAGGGGAGGTCAAGTATATGCTTTTAGGCATATCATTTTAAGATGCTGTCCGTAGTTAAATTAATATTTTGTTTTAAATCATGTTAATTTACGCCAGATACAAATGAACACCAAAGTGATTGCAGCGCTAACGTTTCCCTCTTGCTAAAGAGGGAACGACTATGGTATTGTCTATCTCATATAAGTTGGCAAGATTTTGACAGTCAGTGAGTGGCAACTTGACTTATACGAAACAAACAACATGCCATTTACAAAATCCTGTATCAGCTGATGCACGAACGAACAAAAATTAATATTACGTTGGCTATTCTGAGTGCACTGCCGACGCACATCCGACAAGCAGAAAATACGGGGATAAGAAAGAGTTAATAGCTTAATTAAAACATTTTATTTTGCGTGGTCATAAAACAGCGGTTTTAGTGTTGCAAACTAAACTTCGTGCTAAAGTAGTAATGTAAAGGTGTTCAAAATGAACTGCACATTAAAACGACCCATATTAAAATGAAACAACTGCAAACCTTGGGAGTTCTTTTTGAGTCGTATCCCCACTCTCCATCCATGTTTTCCATACAAGCTTGATTTTAATTCCAAAAGCCATTGCAGGTTATTGTTGAAATATTTTATCCAAATAATTTGACTAACTACATTTTTAACTCGTGTCGTTTCAAGCCAGTAATAGGAGAAAAGTCCACTATTAAAAAGGCGGGATCAGGAGGCAGGCCAACATGCTGCCACCTGTTGAGAAACACATTCGGCTCACAAAAGCGCTACATGCCATGCGCATCTGTCTCACTCCTGAAGCACTAACCAGCCAGAAAAATATAGCTTTCTTGTGTAAAATAACATATTTACGAACATATACCAATGGTTTTATTTTTCTGCGAGCTTTGTATAGTTTTTAAAGTAACATGTATTTCTGTGTACAGCGATTTTGTTTACTAGTAATTTCCTTTGGGCCGGTAATCGTTACGNGGGTTCCACTGTAGTAATTTCCTTTGGGCCGGTAATCGTTACGTCTACGTCCATTACACACCATGTTGTTCTTCCGCCCACTTTGCAAAGTCGTTGGTGAGTTGGCGAATGAAAGTGCGTTGCCAAGCAAGTCCCCCAAATAATTTTTTTTTCAATTCTTAACATATGAGCTGTAACATCCAAAGTATGATAAGAACTACAATTACCGCCTCACTAATGTTAACCCAAATTTGTTGTCTCAGATAAATTAAAAAACAGTTGGCAAATATTTAATTTTATGCACCATATTTTATCACAGCCGAATATCACAAAAGTCAACCAAGTGTCGAGGCATGTAACCCAGTTATGTAGTTTTCATAGCGATTAACTATTGTAAAATTGATTACAGACACGAAAGGTAATTGTTAGGTTCGAATATATGTTGTTATAACCTCTACCTATATACTTNTGTAAAATTGATTACAGACACGAAAGGTAATTGTTAGGTTCGAATATATGTTGTTATAACCTCTACCTATATACTTCTACACGATCTGTCAAAATATGGAATTCTTATATGAAATAGATTGATTTCACTGTAGCTATGCTTGCAGCATTTAGCAAGTTATGCACGATGAGAGAGAGCAGCGAGTGGGAAAGAGAGAAGGCAGCATGAGCCATTACTTCTAGTCACATGTTTATGAGTTGTGCTCACTAACACAGGCACACACTTTAGACATCTTCCAGCCAAAGTTTTTAGAGTATTTTTTTGTTTTACAGCTGTGGCTTACCAATTGATGACAGCAGCACAACCTCTAGTATGTTATTGCTGTGTGCCAAAGAACATATTTTAATATATCCTTTAATTGCAACTTCTTGCATTTTGCCTATTTCTCTTTCTCTTTTCCACAGTTCTCAAAAATGTTGTCAAGTCGCTGTCAACTTAAACATAAGAAAAGATTTTTCTTACATTGGCAGCACATTGGTGAATCGGCATTACAGAAATGGCACATTGGTGATTCAGCACATTGGCATAATTTTGTGAATCAACACAGCTATACTTCAAATTTTTTAATTTTTTCACCAAATTTTTTATGGTTTCCCAAAATTGGGGTTTTCACTTTGACGGAATCATTATTACCAGGGTCGTTTTGTCAAGATTTGACTGTATGATGTGTGTTCATTTTTAACCACTTTCAAATGAGTATAAATCATCCAAGGTATTCACAAAAAGGAAGAAGGAAAAAACTCAAGCATGCACTCCCCTCCCTGTCACCACATTTTACTGCTCTATGCCGGCTGCCCTTATAAAACTTAGGTACAGAGAGACAAATACATTACCAAGTACGCCCTCTGTCCCTCATAGGGAGTGATAATGCCAATCTGTTCAGGCTTCACCCCACAGCGTAAGAAGCGAGTGGTAATCTTCTCCACGTTGGCCGCTTCTGTGCGGTTCAAGTAAGACGTCCCAGAACCTGCAATCTCCTCCTGCCCCTGCGTTACGTAGAAGAACATGGGTTTGTCTGGCTGTGGCCAGGGGAATTCTATCTTCGACAACTTGCGCTCCTCTGCAAAGAAACGCATACAAAACATCCCCTTCAGTCAGTCCTGTTTTGTTCCGCATACTCCCTCATGGTCATGATTAATTAATTTTAATGTTTTAGTTGTAAATGAAAAAACTTTATATAATGTCAGAATGCTTTTACAAGGGTGTAAAANGAAAAAACTTTATATAATGTCAGAATGCTTTTACAAGGGTGTAAAAAAGGATACCAAAACATTGAAAGATTATTAGGAGAGAGAAACTACAAAGCAAAACAGTTGTCCCACATCTTAAAGATAAATCAGCATAAACACACACCAACGCCTGGCATAACAGTGACTCAGAACTAGCGACTCCTTTACGTACAGTGTGACTGACATGACTTTATCCTGCCAAAGAGAATTTTTCCCACAAACATAAAAAATATATTAAATGCAAGAAGAAATGAGAAACGCCAGCAGCTATATTTTATTACAACACAAAACAACAGGAATGAAGAAATGCATTGTTAACATGAAAGTGGAAACATACTGTGTGTATAGTAAATTGTTCTGCGTGTGAGGTTTACGTGGGAAAAAAATGGTGTACTATTGACCTTGCGAGACTTGACATGTTGCATTTCAACGTCCCACGATACCAACTACAGTGGCGTCCTGCAGCTGCTGTTGGCCAGACTGTATTTCCTACTCAGTCAGCTGTTAATGGATCTTCATGTAGAGCAATCCATTTGAAATCCACAAAAAAAAAATAATTTGTTGCAGACAGGTTTTATTTTTTTATAAATGGCGTGTTATTTGTACTAACATGTATCAGGAAGCTCAAAACATATTTTCTTAAAATTTTTATTAAATTGTTTTTCCCCAGGTGGCCATTTTGTTTAAACCGAATAGCTGTTTTTGATGTTTTCTATAAAGATAACAACTAGAAACAAAAACCATCTTATTCTACACAAAACCATTCATAATTTATGTTATGAACAAAATTTAACTAGATACTGAGGAAATAGCCTAGAATTTCAATTCAAAATTGCGTTTGAAATCGTGCAATTGAACACTTTTAGAAGAATATTTTTTATGCAAGCAAAGAGGAGAGACCAATATATTTTTATAGGTACCACTACTCACAACATGTTATATCATTTTTAAGCCATACCATACACCTGTCCTTGATTTTCTGCAATGTGAAATATTGATCTTTGCTTGAAATTACCAATCTTGTAATGATGGAGGTAATAATGACAATTAGTTTATTTCCTTTTGTTTTGCATGGAAATGTAATTATTTTTCAGTATTTCAGATATTTCGGCTGTATTAGTACAGTGGACTTCCTATCTACAATTGTTAGGGGACTCAAAAAAATTTTCATACAGGTGGGAATTCAGTAGATGAGAATTTTGACATGTACATCAATAAAATACAACTTATAACCTTATTGGATTTCATGTTGAGTAAAATGAGAGCTGTACATTACCTGTGTTAAAGTTTAACTAATACACAACAAAAAAAAAGAGGAATAAAAAAAATTACAGTAAATATAATACATCAAAAAATATTTCACCGCAACTCGTTTAAATAAAGAATATAACATCTCAAAATGCTGTATAATTTAGAGGTGAGCCGATATGGTTTTTAAGCCTTTTCCGATATTGAAGATACAAACTTACCGATTTTGCCAATACCGATACTGCCTTGACAAGGAAAAATAACATTATTGCACATTTCAAAAAATTAAAAACTTAATTTTTAAACATTTACCTAAATAAAATTCTAATTGTCTTAGTTTTTATTGTTTCACAGATAGGCCTAACTCTTAAGATAATTATAAATCTAGGAACCAGATATTAAGCTTAAGCATATTTATAAGACAAAAATAATCTCCAAAAGCATGTCATTACACAATGAAACTCTTAAAAAAACATAACACTTCAAATGGTGCGTACATTAAAGGTGCAGTTTTAAGTTTGTGGTACTATACGACCTCGATGATGTACCGCCTCTCGAAACCAAACATTTGCAAATATTGTAAACAGCCTTGCATTTAGTTTAGATTTGACAAATCAGGTTTGATAACCCCATCCCTAACTTTAACACAATTCCAAGTCCATCATAAACTTTACAATAAAAACATTTATTAAAAAAATCTTAAGTTAATATTCTTGTAAAAGCGAATATTTGGCTAAGCTGGCCTTACTGACAACTGAATTTCTCACCGGCACAGACACCATTCTGAAGAGAGCCCTCGTAGAAGAAGTTGGAGGGAAAGCGAGACAGCTCCGGGTGCATGCGGTACTGCACCTCGAGGCGGAAAGGACGGATGCCTAGTACCACAAGACGCTCAAAAAGGGACTGGGACAGCCCTGCACGTGCAGCCTTCTTGCACATCACCACAGGCCCTAGCTGACAGTGGTCTCCCACCAGAATCAACTGCAACACATCAACCAACCTTCCACATTCTCATACAATCACAATTATGTTTCTGAAGGGCACATAAGTGAAATAAGTACACAAGTTATAATCCATTCACAGTTACTTAACACTTTTCTGAAGCCCTGCTAAAGTTCTACTTCCAGGATATTTCTCCGCCTCGTGCAAACTAAGCTCAACTAAGTCTATAAAATTACACCTAAGGACAACGCACTGAATTCGCACGCACTCAGTTGTAATAGTATTTTGCATACTAACTATTTTTTACTAGGCACTACCAACACACATGTTTTCTCATTATTTTTATTCAAATTTATTATAAATGAAATATCAAAATTTATAAATAAAATACAGACAATGCTTAAATTTAACGAATGATAAGATACTTTGATGTTAACAAAGGTATAAAACGTTTACTTTACTTGGCGTATTTAGGAAATAACTAAACACGTTATACATGGGGTGATTTTTCAAAGGTTTGATTCAAAAAGTGTGAAGAAACCGCAAACAGACTATAGTTGTTGCGAGGAACACACACAGTTTTACAACTAATTTTTATGCACAGATGCACAATAAAATTGTTTTGTTGGTTCAACCAATTTCTTTGAAGTAGAAAATGTTTATGGCCCATGCTTTGAGGATCTGTTTGACCAACACGTTGCAAATTATCTAAATTCCCTGACCTCACATAAATTTCCCTGATACTTCCTTAAATTTTCCCAGTAGTGTAAAATTTCCACAGTCTTGATAGCAGCCAGAGATCCAATTACTATCCTGCTGGTTGGATATAGTGTTGAGAATGGATATTTATTACTAACATTTTCAACACAAGGNGAGATCCAATTACTATCCTGCTGGTTGGATATAGTGTTGAGAATGGATATTTATTACTAACATTTTCAACACAAGGCAGAAATCAGATTTCCTTCTCTATATACTCTTCCTAAAGCTGACAAGAAGATGAAGCCTTCAACGAACAGAAGACCCAGTAGATAGTGTCAAATATTCGACAAGATGCCACATACCTTGACAGAGACTCACCTGCTTAGCACCCAGCACGACCGGCACCATGCACTCCGGCTCCGTGGCCTGCATGCTCTCATCTATGAGGATGGAGTGGAACTTGAGGCGCTGGAGGCGCGGGTCCCCAGCTCCCACGCACGTGCAGCAGATCACGTCCGCAGCCTCCAGCAGCTCCTTCTCTGCCGACTTCTTCAACATGCGGTAGCGCTTCTCATCTACCGACGACAGCTCCCCTGTCTCGTCCTTCAGTTGCTGCAGTTTGTGCAGCTCTGTGTTACTGAAAAACACCACACACTTGCTTCACTTACCCTCGCTGGCCTGCAACATCACTCAAAACATGCATACTAGCACAATCTGCCTTTACAATGATAAATTATGTTTACAGTCACCCAATCCAAACTAACTAGCACAAAAAATAGTGACCAGGTATGCAATCAATGTGTGTCACGTCCTCAGATTGTTGGATCGTATCCAAATATTTATTTGTTGTTACAACCAAATACGTTCTCAATACTGATCATACGGTGACTACATGTGTCAGTCATGTAAAAACAAAANATTTGTTGTTACAACCAAATACGTTCTCAATACTGATCATACGGTGACTACATGTGTCAGTCATGTAAAAACAAAAGGGTTTTATAACTCCCTGTAATGGTTAATTTTCAAAATATCAGTAGTAAGTGTTTAAAATTAAACAATATTTATTATATTACGTTAGATTTTTTTTCTTCCATGTTTGTGAC
This sequence comes from Clitarchus hookeri, assembly GCA_002778355.1. NCBI lineage: Eukaryota > Metazoa > Arthropoda > Insecta > Phasmatodea > Phasmatidae > Clitarchus > Clitarchus hookeri. Next base: position 532,096 of record NQII01000907.1, on the reverse strand, counting down.
ATGTGCCCAACTTCTCTGGATTAATGAAAATGACATTTTACAAAAACATGTTTTAGCTTAAAATTAAATTTACCACCAGGTGTGTCACCGGCCAGGTCAGTTGCAGCAAGCACAGACCTCTCCATCTTCTGACTTCTCACTCTGCTCCAGGCTTCATCTCTCTTCCACTCCCTTCACCCATCCATCCCAACCATGGCATTTTGGCCTGCATACACATTTAATATATCCTCTGCAGTATCCAGTCTTCAATTCTCTTCACATGTCCATATCATTCCAGTCACATTGTTTCCATTTTATTTCTTATTGTATCTTTCTTCAATGTCTCTCTAATGTTATCATTTAGGTTCCTGTCTATTTTCGTTAACCCTTATCTGCTTCTCAGAAATTTCATTTTGCTTGCCTGCGCTTTATTCATCTCCCTTATTTTTATTGACATGTCAATATAGGTGNTCATTTTGCTTGCCTGCGCTTTATTCATCTCCCTTATTTTTATTGACATGTCAATATAGGTGGTTGACAATAAAGTGACTACTCTAGAAACTAACATCTGGAAAAAACCACTGTCCATAACCAAATACATTTTAACGTAAGCATCAACCGCAATACTCGCAGTGAAGATGACAGCGGATTAGAAATAGTTCCAGGTCGTAATGTCTCACTAGACACAATATNAACCGCAATACTCGCAGTGAAGATGACAGCGGATTAGAAATAGTTCCAGGTCGTAATGTCTCACTAGACACAATATTAGGCATTAACACATCTGAAATTAACCACTTTCCTTTTGTTTTGCACATGTAGAAATGAAAATAGACAAATAACACATTTGTATTTCTAAGAAATTCGTAACCACACTTGGCCAACACATTGTTTCAAGTTATAGGGTCCATTGTTTTGTTTACTGTTTTTTTTACATCTTTCCCATTCCCTCGTTGAAATGCTATGTATTCCGTAAATTTGTGTGGGAGTTCTTATCCTGTTTACTGGTTAATTCTCATAAGAGCCTTAAATAATATGATTTATATAGCTGTTCATTTGTAACAAATAACATTATTAAATTACTTTATATTAGACATGGAACGTTTATCCTCCACTTTTAATATGTTTGCACAGTTACTTGAGGTTTTGTTGAACCTTTTCAAGTGTCTGGGCTATCAAAAACCATGAGCATTCTGAGCTGCCTCTCATAAACTCTATTTCAGTAATGAATATTGGATTCTGTATTAAACGCACGAATGCAATTTCGTGAAATTCATAATCATTGGTTAGGTATTGTTATGTTAGTATTCTGATGAAATTACATTTACATCGCAGCAGTCATTCTAATATTATAAGCTGAATGAAATTTTTTCATAAGGTAGGTTAAACTAAACTTTGAGGTCGTTAGAGCCTGTAAAAAAAAAAAATTCATCTGGACGGATTTTTATGAAACTTNTAGGTTAAACTAAACTTTGAGGTCGTTAGAGCCTGTAAAAAAAAAAAATTCATCTGGACGGATTTTTATGAAACTTACATTTAGCGATAAATATAACTAATAAACACAATAAAAATGGGAATTTAAAAAAAGGGTAATTGTAAAGAACAGGCACTTTTCCGAAATCTAAAATAAAAAATTACGGAAAGTGGTATAATTCCACTCTACTAATTACACAGAATACGAGTTTACTAGGGGCATTAAAATATTATCAATACAAACCAAAAATATGATAGTGGGAAGGGCTATAAGATCAGGGAAATTATCAGGTAAAACATGTGTAAATTATGTAAGTTATCGTTAAATCCTTTACTTATGTAAATACGTTAAATGGAAAAAGACCTAATTAAACATTACCTAACAACACACAATGTAAATACCGGGGTACTGTTTTCCATCACATAATAATGTACTTAGTCATGCCNAAACATTACCTAACAACACACAATGTAAATACCGGGGTACTGTTTTCCATCACATAATAATGTACTTAGTCATGCCGCAGTGCAAATAACACCTGTGCGTTACATATAGCGAAGTTAGTTTGAATTTGGTTAGGTTTGCTACATTAAAAATAGCTACAAATACAGAAATATACAAACCCTTGACGACATACCACAAAATGCAAAACCCTGTCATATACATATACCACACATAATAAAACATACTGGAAGTATGTGAATTTACCCACCTACGTTGGCGGTGGATACAATTTTCCCGTGACGAGTAGGAAGTGGTGCATGCGCTCGCCTGGGTACCAGCAGCGAAACATGAACTCTGCCAGGTACCCCACGAAGTGCGGAACCCTCCTGCCATACCGAGAAAGACAGTGTGTACCGGCAGCGAAACATGAACTCTGCCAGGTACCCCACGAAGTGCGGCACCCTCCTGCCATACCGAGAAAGACCGTGAGTACCGGCAGCGAAACATGAACTCTGCCAGGTACCCCACGAAGTGCGGCACCCTCCTGCCATACCGAGAAAGACCGTGTGTACCGGCAGCGAAACATGAACTCTGCCAGGTACCCCACGAAGTGCGGCACCCTCCTGCCATACCGAGAAAGACCATGTCTCACATCCTGTCCGCTCCTGTATCTGGATCAACGAAATTCATGCTATGTTTCGCCCAAAGGTGCTCATAGTCGTGCTCTGAAAGACAATCATATGTGCGCCAACAGTCACTTATAATTGTCGTTACTGGTTCTATGAATTGCTTGATTACGTTAAGAAGCGTCCTGCTAGTACGATCGACAGGAACAACAAATATACTATTAGTACGTCTCGATCACGCCAAGAATCTGTTGCCCCTGGACGATGCGACCCTTATTATGCTTGCGCTTCCCACATCTAGCCTTACCCATCTCAACGAAAGAGTCCACAACCCTCTAATTTTATCCCTTGTCTCGTGCATACACCAGTCAATTATCACCTCGCGGCAAAAGGACGATCAATCCACAACGGTAACCATACTAATATGACACATTCTACTAATAAATATATTGCAAAGATGTGAAATAATAAGATAAAAATATGTTCTTTTACAAATCAGCACAACACTTAATTTACTTTTTCCAAACCACGTGCTGTGCCGAAAAGATTTTCTAAAATTACAAAGGACCTTTCTAAATTTCTTACAGACAAGTGTCCTAACTGACCGTTGACATAGAAAAAATTCACTGTCCTCTGCCAATTCTACTAGAGTCGCGCATGAGTTGCACCTTACCTCATTCGACAATAAACTATAACCTACAAAATAATCAAACAGTAGTAGCCAAAACAATGTTAATTCAATAAACTGGCTAACATCCAGGTAACACCCGCCACATAGACTACTATCNACAGTAGTAGCCAAAACAATGTTAATTCAATAAACTGGCTAACATCCAGGTAACACCCGCCACATAGACTACTATCTCACACAGAAGCACTCGTACATGCACCCTCCATTCTTAAATCACAAGTCTTCACACGGTCGGATTCGGACGTCACACTCACGTGCGCAGCAACACTCCACTCACCGCGAACTGTACAGTACTGCATATACCGGCCAACTATCCCTACAGTAACGTCTACACATCCACAGCAGACAGGTGACTGCCGATTCGCATTTGTTTACTTTACTACAGCATTACAAGGCTATACAACATAGCCTCCAAAAAAACAAAGCGGCCAAACTCCTCGTATTTTATCCATTTTATTTTTGATGTTCTACTTATGGTATCATTACGTCCTCGTAAATATCAAACAGGTAAGCTATGCAAAACGCATATACATAACTTTTGTGGGTCTACTATGTCTCCTTAAAAAAAGTTGCTATCCTTTATAATTACCAAAAAAAGTATTACTGTATAGTATCACAGTAAATAATTCATTGAAAACATTTCTCAACTCGTTTAAATGTAGAATATATCACAAAATACCTTACATATCGCATTCAGCCGTAAATAAGACAACAGTTTGAAAAAAATGTGCGCACACACACACAAACACAAACACACACACACAAACACACAAACACACACACACAAACACACACACACACACACACACACAAACACACACAAACACACACACACAAACACACACACACACACACACACACACACACACTTGATANACACACACACACAAACACACACACACAAACACACACACACAAACACACACACACAAACACACGCACACACACACACACACACACACACACTTGATAAAAATAATTCTGGTATATCTAAACTTCCCTGTTTGCATTGCGGTTATGGCATTTTCCTACTGCTGCTATGTAAATAATGGCGGCCATTTGGAATTCCAAACTCTGTGGTACTATACGACCTCAATAATGTACCGCCTCTCGAAACCAAACATTTGTAAATATTGCAAACAGCCTTGCATTCTTGCGTGTTGCTTAAGGTAAAAAATTTCCACAAGTCACTTTTCCTTCCAGCCATATTATTTGTTTTTTGCTGGCANCTTGCGTGTTGCTTAAGGTAAAAAATTTCCACAAGTCACTTTTCCTTCCAGCCATATTATTTGTTTTTTGCTGGCACACGTAAATAATTTAATTACGTTCGTTCCCTAACCTAACACCGTCATGTTACTACAGCAACAGCAAACAAACCAACAAATAAAAAAGACACTGTCGGAATGGCGCTGCTAGGCAGCAGTAATGTGCAGCATGCAACCAACATTACAAGATTACATAAATTTTTTTATGCGTTGCTGTGTTCGTGGTTGGACATGAAACTACTAAGACAAAATATTTATGGAGGTAATCGTAAATNATACGTAAATAATTTAATTACGTTCGTTCCCTAACCTAACACAGTCATGTTAATACAGCAACAGCAAACAAACCAACAAAACAAACAAAAAATAGGCAATCTGTCGGAATGGCACCGCTTGGCGGCAGTAATGTGCAGCATGCAACCAACATTACAAGATTACATAATTTTTTTTATGCGTTGCTGTGTTCGTGGTTGGACATGAAACTACTAAGACAAAATATTTATGGAGGTAATCGTAAATATTAATTATTGTTAATATTAAATATGTGTTAGGCTGATTAAATGTTCGGTTTTGTTCATGCGGCAAGCTTGCCTACAGAGATAAAACTCAGTAAACACAAATGGTGGCTACTATTGTTTTGTTGTATACATGTTTTCTAAACAATCATGCAAAGCGTGGCTAATTTTGCTTTACAAATTAACACAGCCAGTTAGGTCCTTTAGTAGAAACCAATTTAAAAATAGTTATTATTTTAATAAAACCAAATAGTGCGCTAATCCACTCCAATTATGGCAAGATGAAAATTGCATCATCTTAAATTCTTAGGGCAAAACATCTGTTATAATATCAGTGATTTAAACATGAATTGCAAACAATTCCGATAATTACGATATCGGCTGGTTTCGATATATCGGTACCGGTATCGGCTCAGCCGTAATACACGTATATGCACATACATATATATAGATACATATACATATATAGATACTAGGGATGGGTCGGTTCGGTTCTTTGGTTCCAATTTATACCGGTTCTTGAGGTTTGACTCGGAACCGGTTTTAGGTTAACCACAATTACTCGGTTCTTNGGCTCAGCCGTAATACACGTATATGCACATACATATATATAGATACATATACATACATATATAGATACTAGGGATGGGTCGGTTCGGTTCTTCGGTTCCAATTTATACCGGTTCTTGAGGTTTGACTCGGAACCGGTTTTAGGTTAACCACAATTACTCGGTTCTTGGTTCTACACGGCAATGGCAAAACTCTGTTGTTACAAAAATAACTATGGTATTTACTCATGTATAGCGCGCCCTTTTTTCCCCAACATAAATGAAAAAATTTCTGGGGTGCGTGCTTTACACGGAAAAACAATTAAGGAGTGGTAGTCGTAAACTGTTCGGTGATGTTTGGAGGGAAATGTAGGGGAACAGTCTGTTATCTCATCTCTCCCTCTTACATCAACACTCTCTGTTCTCTCTCTCACATCAACACTCCTCTCCCTTCTCTCTCTCTCCAACTCTCAGACCTCCCCAGTAAACAACACTGCTAGCCGATCGATACATTCCTCCAAGCCTTCTTTGTTTGGCAGGGTGGCCGTTCAATAGAACTCAAAAGCCACACAAAAATTGAACAAAAACCACAATGAAACAAGTCAGGAAAAGTATTCCTTGTCAGATTATAAAACCAAATATCATCAACACTAAGAACACAGGAGAAACAAAAATAACCAGAGAAAATAATAGATAGACCAACAGAGAAGAGACAGAGCAACGAAAATAACACAAAAAATTATGTCTTTGCGACGTTTCAGGGCCTGAAATCTGTCCCATTCTTCATGGTTNGTCCTGAAATCTGTCCCATTCTTCATGGTTGGCCATGGACACAGTTCAATAAAACCATCCAAATAATACAAAATTGTAAATATGACTGTTTCCTAAACACACAACAAACAGTGGTGTGTGTTAAACTCACCAGTCAAGGCTGCGTATTTGGTTGTGCAGGGCNTGTTTCCTAAACACACAACAAACAGTGGTGTGTGTTAAACTCACCAGTCAAGGCTGCGTATTTGGTTGTGCAGGGCCAGGAAGGAGACTGGAGAGTCGATGGCTTCTCGAGACTTGGCACACAGCCTGACAACTTTGAGCCCAGTGCGGTGGATCTTCTCAGTCAGCTGGTCTACTGCAATGTTGGAAGGCGCACACACCAGTACTGAGCCCCCGCTATGGCGCACCAGGTGGTACACAATAGAGGCTGAAGTGACCGTCTTGCCCGTGCCGGGAGGTCCTTGGATCAGAGATAGCGGGCGCTGGATTGCGTGCTTCACCGCATAAACCTGCACTGGGCACAACCGTGTGTCACTACCAACACTCGCATCCCACACATGCTTGCTTCTGATTACCAAGCAACACAGCAGATACTTGCTGTGTATATTTTTCTTGAGAGCTGGAACTGTACTTAAAGCTGTAGCCATTGTTGTAACACTTCACATTTAGCTCTATTTGTAGGAAAATAAGCTCATCATCAGCTTACACTACCTATGAAATTCATAAATGAACTGCATTATGATTATAAAATAGAAACTATATACTTTTAGTACATATTATTGCTATTCACCACATTAAATAAAATAAAAAATGTTAGTATGCAATTATTCAACTTCCCCAGTACTGGAAACATAATTTAGTGCAGTGCAGAAGACACTGTGTATAGCTAACCATATTACATTTTATGACAAATAATTAAGCAAAATTATATATAGACAAAGCAGCACTTCAAGACTCTTCGAGCCACAGATTGATCAACAACAAATAATATATTCCTGAAGCAAAAACTCTAGCCTTGAAATGATCACAGAGCAAAACCAAGCAAAAATTGCTAAATTTTCTGGAGATATCAGTGGTATCTATTTACACTGTATGCAAACAAAGGGAGCGCACTTTGCAAGGTCTCCTACTACAAGATTCCCAGCCACATCAGGTCTTTTCATGAACATGCAGCATATTGTGAGATCACACAAGCTGACCTCACCTTCCAGCATTGTGTCATATTACTCTGTCGCAAGTATGCACACACTTCTTATCAATTGACACAGCATCTGGACGTGATAAATTGTCACCTCAGGCCTGCGACCCATACAGAGATAGTGTTGATGCATCCGTGCAGTGCGACTAGTCTAGTGTGCGTTGGGCAGGCTTCGCTCCGTGTCACGCAGGTGGAATGACAGAGCATGAGACTTGTCCCTGCCAGGACGTCAGGTGAAAGGAGACCAGAAGGAATAGGAGAAAAACAAGGTGGAATGATAGAGCATGATGAGAGAGAATGCATGGCAGGGCAATGAACTCTTAACATTCTTCCTGCAAGATGGATGGTGTTAGCAAGAAGGGTTAGCACGAAGAAAACCCCCAACACGGAATGGAAGGGCATGAAGCCTTTGGTCATGGTGGGTACCTGGGAGGGATAGCCTGGCATCCTGGCCGAGACCTGGGTGGGATAGCATGGAGAAAACCTTCTACACGCGGGAGGGATAGCATGGAGAAAACCCTCCACACGTAATGCAAGAGCGTGAAGTGGCGACATCTAGAACAGACGGAATGAGAGAGTGTGAGGAGATCGGGAGGACTGAGAAAAAACCCCACACAGAATGCAAGAGCATGAAGTAGGGACATCCAATATGGCCACCGTTGGCCAGGAATGACAGCGGGAGGGAAAATCCAACATGGTCGATGTCGGAAAGGCATGACAAAGCAGGATGTTGCCTAGTGATGTCATCCAAGATGGCCACCAGCTCATCCCCTTGTCCCTGCCAGGAAGGCCAGAACCTACCATTTCTAACTACTAAAATTGTCTATGCAAAGCCAAATTTCTCCCTTATTTTGTAAGATAGCCTCACGTGAAATAATATAGTTTTTATGTTGAATCTTGGGGAAACAATCTATGTCTTTCAAATATGATGAAGAAATTGTACTGTGGTAGGCTATATTAATTTATAAGTTTTAAGTATGTAAAGCACTTATTTTCTGAATGGTATGCAACTGATTGCAAGCTAGCTTAATTTTACGAGTTTTTCAGAATTCAAATCCTGGGTAAGTCACTCATATATTTTAATTGTCTTTGTACTGTTTCACATGTTTCTGGTTTCATCTCTAATAATATTGCTGTCAATGAGACATCAACGACTACCTACTATGTAAGCTTTCAAGAACTTTACTCCAATTTATTTGCAAATTTCACTAACATTTATTTACACCAGTGTTGAGGAAAGTAGACTCTTTAGTTCTCAGTAACTTCTTGCTAAATGTGTATTCGTAGCCATAAAACATAACATTCAATTTGAAAACCCACCGAATGTTCACATAAAATCAGTTAAATTCCCACCAAATATNTAGCCATAAAACATAACATTCAATTTGAAAACCCACCGAATGTTCACATAAAATCAGTTAAATTCCCACCAAATATAAAAAAAGTGCCAGGAAATCAAACAAAATTTATTAAAAATATTAATTTAAAATAGAGAAAAGTTAAGAATTGTTAAATTTAAAGCAATTAAGTAGTTTCATTATAATAATACTGTATTTACTAATTTTTTACTCTATTTTGGTGACAAATTCAACACATTTCTAAACTTTGAAAAGGAAAAATTCAATTTCTGAACCGTATTATACTGCGCTGAAATTAATATTTCGCTGTTAAAAGTTTTTAAATTCCGCTAAGTTAACAGCACTTGGGTAACTTTTTCCATAATGTACACAAAGATTCCGAATGTTTAAGACTGGCCGGGCACGATCCAAAAGGCTAGTGTACAATGAGAAACGAGTATGTGCTGAACAAGTACATATTAAAGTGAAACAAGGCATTAGAATCTGTTTACGATCATCGCGTACATGACGTATGGCATTACGCATGCCCAGCTTCATTTCAACAAGCACTCTTACCGCACGTACTCGTTACTCATTGTAAATTGAAGATTACTGCTGATGATCCTGGCACACACTATGGGAGCTAATTGCACAACATTCTTATGCCTTGGCTATCAGAAGGCGTTTTCCCTGCCAATACGAATAGGATTGACGTCGGTGAAATACCATGTCGGAGTGCACAACTTGTGATGCTCATTACATAACTTTACTGGCGACAAACACGTTGGAGGCTAACATTGTCAGAGATCTCTTGGTAATCGTGTATGCACACTGGTGATAGTGTTTATATTTCCTGCACTTTTTTTTTGCAATCATTGTTTTTTTNGACGGTGAAATACCATGTCGGAGCGCACAACTTGTGATGCTCATTACATAACTTTACTGGCGACAAAAACGTTGGAGGCTAACATTGTCAGAGATCTCTTGGTAATCGTGTATGCACACTGGTGATAGTGTTTATATTTCCTGCACTTTTTTTTTGCAATCATTGTTTTTTTCTTCCTGATAGCTAGAGACCTGAAAATTTAGTAAACGCAATATCGCAAAAAATAACTCTAATTTTCACATTTAAAAAAAATTACTATTTTTGAAAATTTGAACAGTAATTTACAAATTTTACAAAATCCTGTAGTATTTTTGCGAAGTGTTATTGTTTTATGTCAGACAGTTGCTTCTTTCGACGTATTTCAAGTGTTTTTGTGTATTCGAATAAAATTGCATGCAGAGTTGGCCAGTAGATTTCTTTGATTTATCACATAAACGAAACCATGTTTTACTTTCCATCATGTGTGTTTACGGCCATAGATAACTAGAGCACAAGTGATGATGCGTCACTTTGAGTGAACATTCTAGTGCAAAGTCCTGCAAAAGTTTATTTGATAATTAGGAAACCTCGCCGTTTTAGTGTTCACATCTACCAAGTACCAAGTTATCTATGGGATTCCCACCAACTAGCTCGCTGAGTTTGATTACATCCATGGCATAGTCACGTTTTATCCAACAATTTTTTCCTTTTTACAGAGCGGTACGGCAGTGCAAAATTTGTTTATATGCTAATGTAGAATATATATGTAAATTGAATTACAACATATTTTAATTTTGTATTCTTCCAGCTAACTGTATTTTTTTCATACATATTCTTTGTATATATGTGGTAAAAATGATATTTTGAACAAACAAAAGTGTTGTCAGTGGGCCCAACAAAAAAATTGCTTGAATGTTTAGATAGTTTAAAAAAAATAAAGGTAGATCTCCAATATTTTATTTTCTGTTTGTACAACGCACTTTTTTTTAAACAGTGTTTTATAAATGTATATCAATAGTTTACATTAGTCTCTCATGAAGCAGTATGTCCTTGCCAGTGCATTGTGACCATTGTTACACGTATCAGGCAGAATACAAAATATTAAGTAAGAAAATGGGAAATTGTTTTCAATGCTGTCTGTTGATAAAGGAAACTAGTAGTTTTGTCTTAAAAATGTAACTATATATTTCTCTGGAAGTTAGGTATTTTTGCAAGTTTCAATAGGAATAACACTGCCAATTTCAGGTTTTACGAATAGTGATATTTTTCAAATTATCTATGTGTTTATAATAAGGACATGAAAAATTGGAGCAATACTCATACAGAAACCTNAAGTGATATTTTTCAAATTATCTATGTGTTTATAATAAGGACATGAAAAATTGGAGCAATACTCATACAGAAACCTAAATTGTTGTAGCAAAAAAATAACGCCTACTTTTTTAGGTCTCTACTGACAGCACTTTCGAGAAATTGATTTGGACTCTGCCAAATATTAAATTGAATAAAACGTACAGTCAAAAAATTACGATCCTGTACAACATCTGGTATCTGTAAACAGTGTAATTTTATTACTTTAGGTATTTATTTCATGTATGTTTAGATTTTGGAATGTATTTGTAATTTTGTGACTTAGGTACATTTTGCATTGAAGCTAGAGACGTGAATTGTACTCTTAATTTTGAATGCAGGTTTGTTTAGCAAGACTTTAAAAAGAGGTTGGTGGATTGTTTTGCAATATTCAGGATGTCCACTGAAATTCCATTTTGGAATTTTCTGACTTTTCTCAGTTTTCCAGCCAGAATCTTACCACTTCCCTGACCTATTTTCAAGGCTAAAACCTTCCCATACCATATTTTTCCAATGCTAAAGAACAAATATGCTATCAGAGAAGCAGAATTAAATTAGTATATCCCACGGGTATAAAGGGCCGAAGAGACTGTACAAAAGGTGCAGTTGAATGTACGTGTGAGAACACGTCTTTAGGCCCGTAACAAGTCCCGATGACTAGTTTCTTATGTTTTTATGACTGAGTACCAGCAAACATTAAGAAAGATTTTACAGTTAAACGTAGTCAACATTTTTCTTCTTTTTTTTTTAACTTTCAAACTTTCAACAGTAATTATTAAAGTGATTTACCAGACAATATACAAATAAAGGCCGATATTACACCATTTTACATTTGATTTAAATAATTTAAGAAAAGTGCAAACTTCTATTTTGAAAATACATTATTTCACAAAAACCTCCATTCTTTTATTGATGGATAATTTTTTTCAAAAGTGTCATGCGGAATTCTGCTTTGTTTCTATGCCGACGCCTGGAATGTTCTCTGATTAAATTGTCCATTCTGTCGCTTTGAATATAATATAAATAAATATAATAACGCACACAGAGAAGAATAATTCACCTTAAAATTTAGTAGTAAAGTAACAGTAAACCTGAAACCAAGCTACTGTACAAATACAGAGGATAAAGTGTACAGGCACGCACCTGGGAGCGGTTGAGGTCAGGCAGGTTAGGGGCAGAAAAGTGCTTCGGCATGTGGCAGCGGAACAGCACCTCTTCCACATCGTGCCCAAGCAGCCGATGGTAAATGTAGCCCGACACAGAGGCGTCGTCCACTGCAAACTTGCGCAGTGCCAGCTGCATCCTGCAACACCACCGCTGTTCACACGTCTCTCCACAAAGCAGCACAGATAGCAATACTATTAAAAATAAGGTGATGGCGGTGACTAAGTGTTAAAATGAAAGGANTCTCCACAAAGCAGCACAGATAGCAATACTATTAAAAATAAGGTGATGGCGGTGACTAAGTGTTAAAATGAAAGGATAGTGGAAGGAGGAAAGAGGTGAAAAGAAAAAAGGGCCCAAACAAAAAACAAGAAACACATGAAGGGAGAACAATGGGTAGAAAAAATTAATAAACACGCAGAAGGCAAAATAAAAGGAGAAAGACTGGCAGGAAAAGAATGAGAAATCAATGAAGAAGGAACCATTTCATGGACTGCGACTTTACTTGCATATTACTAGCGAACCGGCCCGGCTTCGCCCGAGTACAATTGAGTTTTACAGTGATACAATAATAAATAAATTGGGATAAGACAATTCATTTATGAGAAAACAGAAATATAAAATTATACTATGTTGGCCTAGGTTTTTAACTGATTACGGCAAACCCAAAAGGAAAGAAATATTTTTTATCTGATAGCCAAGAAGAAGGGTATTGTTTTTGAAGAGTATCTGTGCAACTATAGCATAATTACCACATTTCCACTTTCCAGCGTCAATGTATGAAAATGAAAACTTGAGTTTCATCAAGTTGTAGCTTTAGAAATAAGTGTACCTAGGTACTACTTTTTGCGCTTGGCTGAGGGATCATAATCAATCACCAAAGTTAAGCAACGTTCCCAGCGGCACACATTTGGATGGGCAACCCGTTTAGTGGCATAACATCTGAGCGCTTCCGTGCTTCTGAGGGCACGTTAAAAATTTGGTCCCGGTTGTTATCGATTAATAGCAGTCGTTAAGCCATTTCAGAGGTCCAAGTGTGAGTTGAAGACCAGTAGTACAGGCCTCCCACCTCACCTGATCTCCGCATCCCTCATTCCATCAGGCTGTGTCTACCCCTTACTGGCCACCCACTATCAACCTAATTGGTTACCCCCACCACCTTATGCCTCATTATAGAACTGGGCGGGGCAAAGCTGCCAAGCTAGGGTTAGCTCAGGCTGGGGTACGAAGGGAAAGTGGCCCAGGTAACAACCAGGTATACTCTTGGAAGAAAGAGGAGTCTGCGCCTGGCCAACCACCAGCTCAGCAATCTCAACTTCTAACCTCCTCTGGCACATATCACGTGCAGTATCTATCTCCGCTGCCACCTACACCGCCAAAGAAGACACCTACCTTCGTCCAGCCTGTTAACGCTATCAGAGTAGTCAGGGCCCTTAACGTCACATCAGCTTACATTCCAACCAGGACACCCACTCGCCCATTGCTAGCCTGCGCACCATCCAATGCTCGACGCACATTTATTAACCAACTAAGGCGCCAGGAAAAACTTTGTTCAAGCGACGACTATGGTTTCACCGTTGTCGGCGGGAGGAGGGGGTGCACTTTGGCATTACACTCCAACAGCAAATCCCACTAAGGGTAATTGACGAGGCGACAATAAGTTGTAACTGGAGACAGGAGCTGGACGTGTTCTTCGGAGCATCGTGGTGAGGCCGAAGGGGAGTCATCTTACCCCATTCCTCGTCGTCCTTGGTTTTCCCTGGCAATGCTGCACTTCAAATAAAACTCTTGTGAGAAACATCTCCCAGCATCCTGATTTAGCTTTGGCGTTCGACTCGCACAGCCATTAGTGGTTTTGCTATCGGTGCTGAGTAAAGTGTTGCCTCTCTAGGTGATACCAATATTTTCTCACCGTCCAGATTACCGCAAGGCATTCCTGTCTCCGTTAGGGTTGCGTTTAGGCGGGTGCTAGCGTAAGTAATTACCAATATCTTTCCGTAAAATGTATGGTTCGGTTTACCAAGTATAATTGAAAGTATACAAGAATTCTGTTTTAAAATTCTTGGAAGGACCAAATTTGTACATTACATAAGGCAAAACCATTAAAGAAAAAGTAACTTCCTGCCAAAAAATGAGTTATTAACAAGAGTTTATGATTATATTACACAAATTCTACATACAGTTGGACAACTGCACATGTCTCATCTCATTGATGTCGTGTCATGAAAAATTATTTTTAGCTGCATCTCTACAATACTGATGTCAGGAAAATGTTATAAGCAAAGTTCTACTGCACCAGCATTTTAAATATGGAAAACTTTCAATACCCACTAATGGTTTTATGGAGAAATGCCATTTCTGTAATTTATTCTATAACTGTTCTCTTTCTCAAAAAATACGAAATTACAGAATGACCAAAAACTGCAATAATGAGATGCCTACACCCCAAAAGCACAGACAGTGGAATCTACATAATTTCCTGGGGACTGAATAAATGACTGTACATGGACAAAAAATGAACATAGACTTGACTTAATATCAGATACGTACTACAATGCCCGACCTCAACAATCATACAGGCATGCCTGCAGTAACAAAAATTGAATGAACTATCAAAGTTTTATAGGTAGTAAAGTTTACTTGGAAATTAAAATATCACGAGATTATAATGGCAAGATAAATTATAGCTACAGCAAATCAGCTTTACCAAAATTGTTATTGTGCAACATTAGTTGACACTCCCTTTACCGGTGTCCTGTGTTTCACGAATGACTAGAGATTTGGAAGCCAAAAAGATTATGCAAAAGGCAATACAGAACATCTGACAACACGCTGCACATGTAACCAGAGTAATTTCTTAAAGTTAAATAATGAGAGTAGCACATTGGCACGCACACTGCTTGTAAATCATTCACCTACAATTCAATAAATTTTTTTTTCCTGTTCCACGTGTTTTAAAAGAATAGCTAACATCTTTATTTTTAATATCGATAGTATCATTTAGTGTTATAAGAAGATACCAAGGCAGACTCCACAGTCCTCTACAAATTCCAACAAAAGTCACTTTTTCATTGGCTGCTGTCGCAGACATGACCCTGTTCTCGTGCCACTCAGTCACATGGGATGAAGCTACCAGAGTGCTACATTTGTACTACTGGTGGTGTCCTGGAGGGCATGTCGTGAGTGGAAGTCCTTAAACGAGCATGTATTAGTATGCTGTCAATGTTGGTACTGAATTTATAACACAAAATGATAGTGTGTTCATTTGCATATAAAGTCAACTTCATAAAACGTTTTANATGTTGGTACTGAATTTATAACACAAAATGATAGTGTGTTCATTTGCATATAAAGTCAACTTCATAAAACGTTTTATATATTTCGAACCCAGCCCTTTCTGTACCCCACAGTCTACATTAGGATATCACTGGCCTGTCAAAGGAGGTGGACTTCCAGATGAAGTCGACGACAAAGTGGGAGATGCATTCAGTGGGGGCACCACTGTTGTTCTTCAGCTCGATGCCAACCTCCTCGCCGAAGTTGTCGGGAATCTTGATAACATGGCCAACCCCAGACCATGGCTTGTGCAGCTCCCCCAGGTAGCGCAGGCGCAGTTCATCACCGTGCATCAGCTTCATGTCTACCAACACATGGGTCACATGTGCAGATACCACACACTTGAGGTTCTAACTAGCAGCTCCACACAACTGCTATTATTGTCATCTAGTTGTGAAGAATGCTAATAAGTTAGTCATTTAATTTCATTCTAACCTAAATATTGCAGTTTTTTTTTAATATTAGCTCAGATTTACTTTATATTCTGAGGAATCTACTTACAAACTAACTCTTACGGAAGATACTTAAAGTAACCGAGATAGACAAACATGACTCGTGTGACCGGTTGACGTGTGTTGTTTGGACATAAAACTTACATTTGGAGGAGGGGGGAATCACATGGGTCAAAATTGGCCCTTTTGGTTTGTACAGACAATTTTGGGGAGCCACGAGGGTCTGTAAAATTAAGACTTGCCGTATGTATTACGGAATGTACAGCTTACAATGTAGATAAGTGTTAGTAAGTAACAGTTCTGGATGGTTGTGTTTAAACTGGACACTGCAATTAAAGTAAATATTTTAAGTAGAAAAATCACCTGATTTTGAAGTTGGAAAGTAATAAATTATAACGCTTGCCATACACTAGATTAAATTATGAGTTAGTTGCATTATGGTGTTAAGAGACAACAGCACAGTATCGCACTCCGGCGAGCGAAGGGTAGGGCTAGCTACAGGAAAAGCAGTCTTTGACCTCCAATGGAGAAAAGAAAAGAAAAAGGAAAAGGGGAAGAAGAAAAAAGGGTTGAACTGTTATTTGAATTTCAAATTATGTGCAATTCTTTATGTGCTTCCTTAAAAAATTCTTTGGTTGTATCAGACAAGAAACAAATGCTAGGTTAAAGTATACAACCAGTTATAAACAATTTACTAGAAATGGGATAGTGAAATCAAAGATTCATTGAATATCTAGAATCCACTGGATTTGAGAGATTCATTGAATCCCTCAGATCCACTAGATTNTACCTAGAATCCACTGGATTTGAGAGATTCATTGAATCCCTCAGATCCACTAGATTCAAGGATCCAAGTATTTGAAACAAGATTAGAGCATAAGATTGGATATAACAGCTTGAGGTTAGCTTACCTTTAACAGCACATTTCAATTATACTTAAGAGACAAGAAATTCTCACTAGCACAATAATATTCATATTTTGTAAATTCTGAGTGCTGTGATAATATGGGTATTGAATCATAAGTAGTGGTATGTCTAAACTAATCAGAAGTGATCTCACTGTAAAAATATTTGGATTAAAACAAATTCTTGGCTTACGAATAAAATTGATGAAGAAAAAAAAAAAAATAAATGAAATATTGCGTTCTTCAAGTGTGTTTCAAATAAAAATACATACGAAAACCTCTTTGTGATAAGACTGAAGGGACCTATTTTTAATGTGTGTATGCTAAAGTCAAATCCGAATGAAAATATTGTAATGTATTGCTGCATTAAAACAAAATGTACATTTTCGTTTTTTAAATTCAAACACAATATATCAAATTTACATTTTTAAAAAATCATCAGTTGCCATTTCTTTTTTCCCCTGGCTTCTACGTTATTTTTGAAGCGTGTATCTTGGTTGCTTAAACATTTTCAAGTTTTCTTCAACTTTAATCCCTTCTTGCCAGCTCTACGCAATTTTTTTTATTTAAAGCACGTGCATTTTTAACTTGCACAAGATTTTATACAAATGCTTAACACCTTTGTCGGGACATGTTGAAAGGTTAGTTTTATTTGTAGAATTACTGCAATTATATTTATTTTTAATTTGCCCCAGCTTTTAAATACAGATGCTTATTTCACATGCAAGTAAAAGGCCAACTGTGTAAAGAAACCCTAAAACTATGTAAATGGAACATCACAAGAAAGCCGCTGCTAACGAAGGAAGAACTGTAAACAAGTCAGATATGGACCGCATATGCGCACCAATGATGTAGCCGACGGTGTTGTGGAACCCAAAACGTGTCTGCCGGCACTAGTGTTGTGGAGAAATGGCCAGCCATCTCAATTAAAGTGCTGCAGGCCTACTCATATTTGAATTTTTCAAGACTTCAAAATATTAAAATAATTTTATTACATCATTAAAACAACATATTTTCACTCTAGAAACAACTGAACACTGATGCAATTTTCCAAATTTTGGGTGTCAAAGACAACCAAAGTAAGATAAATTTGATCTTACAAGCACGTAGATCTTACTAGTCAATTCACGCAAAAAATTTTACTATATTTAACAAATATAACATGTAATTTTGCAACTAAAACAGTTAAAAATTTTAAGGCAATTTTTGTCAATAGTGGTGAGGGTGGATCAGAATTGGTCCAAAATCAAATAACGAATNGGGTGTCAAAGACAACCAAAGTAAGATAAATTTGATCTTACAAGCACGTAGATCTTACTAGTCAATTCACGCAAAACATTTTACTATATTTAACAAATATAACATGTAATTTTGCAACTAAAACAGTGCAAAACCGTTAAAAATTTTAAGGCAATTTTTGTCAATAGTGGTGAGGGTGGATCAGAATTGGTCCAAAATCAAATAACGAATCNGTTAAAAATTTTAAGGCAATTTTTGTCAATAGTGGTGAGGGTGGATCAGAATTGGTCCAAAATCAAATAACGAATCCTCCAAAGTTGAAACCATTTTTCTCGGAATCAATGGTCATCATTTTGAGTTTCAACTTTATGTACTGTTTATGGTGGGGAACATGTACCCAACTCTTCAAATATTTTGGATCAATCTTCTCGTGCACACAAAACAATTTTTTTTTTAACCAGAAAGTGTAGAACCATGCGCAAGGACAATATGGAGAACTATGTATGCTCACCCCCGTCTGTCTTGGCGAGAGTGAAATAGGCAATGGTCTTCTTGTTGAGGCCTACATCCCAGCGCACTTCTATGTTTTCCTGTGTCTGGGACTCCTTCAGTTTCTTGTCGTAGTCTGCCTCCAGCTTCACCAATGGCCCAAAGATGTTCTGGTACTGGTAGCCATCCTCATACCTGCATATAATAAGAAAATACAAAATACTGTCACTAGTTACCCAGTGTTTACTCAATTTCTGTTCAGAGAATAGTTTACGATTTTGCACGACGTACAAATTCATACAACTTATAGATTCTATAAATTTAAACACATTCAATAGAAAGTGCAGCAAAACTCTTTTACAAAGATGCTTTTAAAAAGATTTTTTACCCTTAATAAGTTTACGTAATTTTGCACCTGGTCTATAAACATTTATGTAATTTGACCCCCTTAAGTTTTCCTGCTTAATAAGCAGAGTTTTACTGCATTAGGTGCACTTGCTCTTTGAGCATCCATAAGGATCACCATCTGTATACTGTAACACAGGTACAAGGGCTGGTTCACAATCATAGGCACACAGCCTAGGACATAACAGTTAGAATATTCGCANTACTGTAACACAGGTACAAGGGCTGGTTCACAATCATAGGCACACAGCCTAGGACATAACAGTTAGAATATTCGCATGACCAGAAACCTTAGTAAATGAAATTTTGCAACGAGTCTAGCATCAGTTGGCAGGGTTGGTAAATATGTATTGTTTTGGTTGTATTTTTTTACACACATGAAATTAATTTTACCAACACATTGTGATATTGTGTTGAAAATGGTCAGTAATTTAAAATAATTTTAATTTTTTACTTTTCTTAAAATTTTTGCTTTTGCAATTGTAAAGATGTGGATAGTCTTAAAAAATTCTGCTAGTAGTGTTACCATTTCTTTCCTTTAAATTTGTAACTTACGACATTTCTTTGTTTCTGCAGCATAACTGTTCCACCTCTAAGTAAAGAACTAAAAATGTTATACTCTGTTCTGATTAGCAGTTGCTCCATGTGCCCCCATACAATATGAAATATAACTATTTCCTTTTTTCCTTTATGCACTATGTCAGGACTTCTCAAGCACATGACCTTTTATGTATAGATGCGAATCAATAAGTTTGAAAACACTGTAATAAAACGGGCCTTTCGTTATTTAGAATATTATTGCAGCCTCAAAAGTTAGGCGCCATCTTGTAACGTTCAGCCGCTTACACTGCCGACTGTTTATTTGCCACGACTTGCTCAGGGTAGAATACACGAGACTCAGTTAATTGAACACTAGTTAATTTTGAAATAAAGTTCAAGTTCGAAGTTAGTTTGTTCTATACTTTATTTATCATTTTTTGAATGACACAGTTCACAGATGAATTACCGGTATTCAGAGTACGAACCGTACCGAGATAAATATCCAAGTACAGAACAGCGTCACAGTGGTTTACCGTTTATTAATGTCTAAAAACTTGCATCGCAAGACTAATTTACGAAGGCAGGAGGGATGTTCGTTCCCTCCTGGCACCCTAACGACCTCCCACACCGGCGGAAATAAGTTTAAGACTTTAGGTTAAGTTGAAATGATGTGAAAAGAATTAACGGTCGCGGGTGCTTGCCGGTGTGGGTGAAGTACTTCACGCCTGATGCGTCTTCTTACGCTCGATGCGTCCTCTTCGACGGTTGGTTACCTTTTTTTTTTAGGCGATAGACCCCACTAGTATATATATGCAGGCCTATCGCCCCCTTCTCCTAGATAAGCACCTGGCATCCAGCATCTGCCAGCAGCGTCATCTAAACTGCACGTGTCCCGCGCTCAACACGTTATCGACTGCTGCGCCGTCAACAGAAACTAACCTCTCGTACAACAAAAACTTGTTGACTTTGCCTGAAACTGCGCTGGAGGAACTAAAACTGTAGACGCATTCAAAATCCCGATAACTAACCTCTCGTTTCATATAAAATTTGGATGACGCAGTAAAACTGCGCAGAAGGAACTAAAACTTGTCGACGTCGCTGTTACCAGAAACGAACTAATCTAAGTAATGATAACACTTCCCAAAACACTGAAAACAACTGACGTTCGAAATGAAACGGTTGCCGGACTACTGATAAAACGTAACCTGGCAAACTTCCCCCTTTAACCTACAAATGCACACATCTGTCTGAAAAACAAACAANACCTACAAATGCACACATCTGTCTGAAAAACAAACAAGGGAAACGAGCTACCACGGCTTCAAACTGAAATACGATAAAAATATTACGACGCTTTCCAGAGCTTCATACACCCGAAAGAATTTTACACCCACGTCCCGAAAAATTACGAATATTGCGTCATTACAACATGGTGGTCAATTCTTGTGCACATAACTTATGATATACGGTTACCGTTACGCTTTCAAATGGGAACCAAGCTTATTCCCCATCCCTGTTTAACTCCCTCCCTCCCTCATTTTTGTCATTGTTTACCAAAAAAAATTTACTGTAAGGGAAAATCCCTTTGCTGGCAAATCTTTACATAGCACTTCCTTCTCCTTTCTACCCAACGCAGTGACTACAGCTGTCAGTCCCCTGACTTTGATGGAAGCAAAGCAAATAGTTAACTGATATAGGGACGGAGTGGGAGTGTTGCTTTTAGGCCGCTCTGCTAGCACATTATCAGGTTCATGCAGAAAAGTTATTGTGAAACGAGTAATACATTACAGGTAGGAGAACNAAGGGAAAATCCCTTTGCTGGCAAATCTTTACATAGCACTTCCTTCTCCTTTCTACCCAACGCAGTGACTACAGCTGGAGTGGTGGTGCCAGTCCCCTGACTTTGATGGAAGCAAAGCAAATAGCTAACTGATATAGGGACGGAGTGGGAGTGTTGCTTTTAGGCCGCTCTGCTAGCACATTATCAGGTTCATGCAGAAAAGTTATTGTGAAACGAGTAATACATTACAGGTAGGAGAAAAATATTTACAGCCTAATTCAAGCTATACTGCTGTAATTGTCTACTGATTTATCATATATTTAAATTCTTGCATATCAAGCACAGTGAAACCTCATTTATGAAAGCCTTTTAAATACAAAGTTACAAAGTTGCTTTATTTCTCCTAGGAATAAATAGAGAATTTAATGTTTGTCTATGCCAGGTCGCTGGTACAGGCAGTCCTCTACTTTCGCGCATTCGACTTTCGTACAATTCGCGCTTTCGTACATTGGTTTCTTACACCATAAATTCGACTTTCGCGTGTTTGCTTCGTTCTTTCGTACATAACCTTTCGTACATAACCAAAAAAAATATCGCGCGCATGCCTCCACGAGAAACGTAAACATCAAAGATATATGGATTGTTTATATTCTGTAGGTTTTGTCTTCGCAAATAATATTGCAGCAAAGTTGACTTATACTACGTAGAGACCTCTGGTGTGGATATACGGAACTATGTTTCCGATATAACTGAACAAATATGCAGTTGTATGTCTGATGTGTTACTACGCTATGGCGCTATGCCGCTCCTGTTTAGGACTTCCGTTGTTTTTATTATGGTTTTTAGTTTCCTTTAAGGTTAATGTTATATCCATTGTTTTTTTTTTTGTTAATCTATTGGCACACGTACATAATTATTACACCACGCAATGAATAACAAACGTAAAAACGAAAGTAATGAAGACTCGGTGTGTAAGAAACAAAGAAAACAAGTTGTAAATAGTGTACAAACAAAATTAGACAAATAGCGCGTTAGCCTTTCATCGTTTAGTGAACGCCGATATCCTCGGTCTTTCAACCTGAGCCGATCCACTGTGCTTTCTATTGTAAAAAGTAAAGGAAATATAAGGGACTATGTTATAAATTCGGGAAATCTTTCTTCTAAAATAATTTCAAAACGGCGGGGTGTAGCGATGGAAGAGATGGAACGGTCTTTAAAAGTGTGGTTAGACGATCAACACCAGAAAAATATCCCTATCAGCCTTGCAATAATTCAATGCAAAGCTCTCAGTTTGTTTGAAGATTGGAAAAATTAGTCAAATGTTTGTGTGTGTAAAATATGTCTTTTCAATTGTTTGAACTATTAGCTATATATTTAAACACTTTTAAATAACTTTGATGCATGATCTTGTTTCTTTGTGTGTAAATATATTGTTTTGAATATTTTTTTTTTGTTTAGTAAGTTTTTTTCCCCATCTAGGAACGGAACCTCATTTATCACATTAAAATAAGGGTTCTACTTTCATACATTTCAACTTTCATACACAAATTTAGGAACACATTGTGTATGAAAGTAGAGGACTGCCTGTATAGTGTTTCAAACTTCCCGCCCTCAGCGCTGGAGCTACAGTGATGCCGGAACTGGTGCCCTTTTGGTTTTCTACCAGTTGTTCGCATGGTGTGACCGTGGTAAGTCGTCACCAGGGTTATTGGTAAAATGTTTTAGTATACAGTCCACTCTTTTGTACCCCAAGCCCAGACATTTGGTCCTCCAGGCCAGATGGACTCAACAATTCTCGTGTTGGTTGTTCGTTTGCTCGTATCATTCTCATCATGTTTCCATTTGTGCTTTGTGCCGAGATTGACGCCATTCATGTGCGAATATGGTGCCAAAAATTGTAAGTGCGCATCTAAAAATTAGAGAGGTCTNTGCCGAGATTGACGCCATTCATGTGCGAATATGGTGCCAAAAATTGTAAGTGCGCATCTAAAAATTAGAGAGGTCTTCTACGCGTCAAGTTAATCAGCGCACGTAATTGGTAAAGATTTTTGGTGCACAATAAGTTTGTGACCTTTAAGTAATATATATACGTATAGGTTAACTGTAAAGAACAAAAGGTACCGCTAGATGGCGTCGTAACTTTGTCACAGTGCTGTTCGAGTCGGGNGTATAGGTTAACTGTAAAGAACAAAAGGTACCGCTAGATGGCGTCGTAACTTTGTCACAGTGCTGTTCGAGTCGGGACCGCAATCAACTGCTGTGCATGCGAGATTGACTAATCAATTGTGGACTTTGTACAGACTTGTTTGTTTACATAGTACGTTTGTACATTATTTACATCATGACTGAGAAGGTTGAAGTGTTGACTAGTCGCCTGGTGCATGCGGAAAACCGACTGCAGCGTGCATCGGCCCTTGCAAATAAAGTAGACTGACAGCTCAAAATGCAGACTCTTTATTACTATGTGCCATGACTTGCCTGACCTAAAAACCAGCTTTGAGAATGATCGCTTAACCTTAGAGATGAAATGCAAGACAAATGTGGNCATGACTTGCCTGACCTAAAAACCAGCTTTGAGAATGATCGCTTAACCTTAGAGATGAAATGCAAGACAAATGTGGATTTTGACCAAGGTAAGCACGCAGAGAGGCTGGATGATCTATATTAATCTATTACGGCAGTTTTAGATACTGTGTCCTGGAATTCCAAGTCAGGCCATGCCCCTAAAGGGCCTACACATTCATCGCAAGTGATGCTACCATCAATCAAACTTCCTCTTTAACCGGAAATCTAGCAGCNTGATGCTACCATCAATCAAACTTCCTCTTTAACCGGAAATCTAGCAGCTTGGATCAATTTCTCAAATTTCAGACCTTGATAATAAATAACCAGGACCTTTCCAATGTGGAACAATTCACGTACTTAAAGCTGGCCTTAGAAGGTGAGCCTTTAGCACTAGTACCATCACTACCTTTGACAGATTACAATTTTGAGGTTGCTTGGACCTTATTGGTGAAGGGATATGATAATAACAGACTGATTATGTCTCAACACACAAATGCCATTTTGCAAGTTCCTGTTGCCCACTTAAACTCTACAGCATCCCTGCATTACCTTCTATCCGCAAGGAATGAAAACGTGGCAGCAGTGAAGGACTTAAATATTCCAGGGGATCAATGAGACATCTTATTACTCATCTCTTTGAGAAACGTGTTAGTGTGGACCACCGAAAAATGTGGGAGTTAATTGTACAGGACTTCGAAATTTCTATGCTGTAAAACTTTCTGACATTTCTTGAGAGGCAATGCACGTCTGGTGAAGCAGTATGAGGATTGGG
>NQII01000907.1:489303-506931 GCA_002778355.1 Clitarchus hookeri | reverse complement strand
CGACTGCTGCGCATGTGAGATCGACTAATCGATTGTGGACTTCGTATCAACTCGTTTGTTTACATAGTATGTTTGTACTTTATTTAAATCATGATTGAGAAAGTTGAAGTGCTGACTAGTCACCTGGAGCGTGCGGGAAACAGACTGCAGCGCGCATCGGGGCTTGCAAATAAGGTAGACTCTGACAGCTCAAAATGCCGACTGTTTATTTCTACGTGCCGTGACTTGCCTGGCCTGAAAACTAGCTTTGAGAATAATCACTAAACCTTAGAGTTAAATGCAAGACCAATGCAGAGTTTGACCAAGGTAAGCGCACAGAGAGGCTGAATAAGTTTTATGATATATAATATTCTATTATGGCTGTTCTTGATACTGTGTCCTGTAATTCCAAGTCAGGCCATGCCCCCACAGGCCCTACACCTTCATCGCGAGTGACGCTGTCATCAATTAATCTTCCTCATTTCACAGGAAATCTAGCAGCTTGGATCAATTTCTCAAATTTATTTGAGACCTTGATAATAAATAACCAGATCCTTTCCAATGTAGAACGATTCTCTTACTTAAAGTTGGCCTTAGAAGGTGAGCCTTTAGCACTAGTACAGTCACTGCCTTTGACAGGTGATAATTTTGAGGTTACTTGGACCGTATTGGTGAAGCGAAATGATAATAAGCGATATGATAATAAGCGATTGATTATGTCTCACCACATAGATGGAATTTTGCAAGTTTATGTTTGCCCACTTGAACTCTACAGCATCCATGCGTTACCTTCTATCCACAGTGAATGAAAATGTGGTAGCACAGAAGGCCTTAAAACTCCAGTGGATCAATGGGACATTTTATTTCTTCAGTTCCTTGAGAAATATGTTAGTGTGGACGTTCGAAAAATGTGGGAGTTTACTGTACAGGACTTGGAAATTCCTATGCTGCAAAACTTCCTGACATTTCTCGAGAGGCAATGCAAGTCTGGTGCAGCTGTAGAGTAGGGGGGGCGGAAAGCCTGATTAGCCCCACTTCAAGTTGGGTGAGAGCAAAGCTACCCTTAGTTGGAAGGTTCAAGATCAATCACAACAAGTGCATATCTTGTTACTCCATCCTCAGTGTGTTCTGTGCGTAAAGGTAAACATCCTATTTACCATTGCAGTATGTTTGCCCAAAAAAGTTCTAGGGAAAGGTTTGAGTGTGTTAAGGAGCACAAACTTTGCATCAACTGTTTACAACCCCTCCACATGGTGAGAAACTGTCCATTGTCCACTTCTTGTCACCAATGCTCATCTCGCCATTGTTCACTTTTGCATTTCACCAGCGTCGATATAGACAGTTCTGATCAACAACCACATGGACCTACAGAGTCTGCAGAAATGCCGGAATATATAGTGGGAAAGAAAAAAGACCCATCTCCTGCAACTGTTCTTTCATCATTTTCTGAAAGGGCCAGCTATGCTACAGTAATGTTGTCCATCGCCATAGTTGAGGTTCAGGACACATTGGGTAACTTTCAGCAAGTTTGAGTTTTGTTATACTCTGGTAGCCAAGCTAGTTTTCTTTCAGAAGATGGCCTGTCACATCTAGGGCCCTGTTGTCATGTGTGCTAAAACCTTGTGGGACGGAAGGACCTTGCTTCTCTGCAGACAGGCTAGTCTTTCCAAGTCTAACAGGACACGTTCCTTCGACACCCTTGCAACCAGAAGCCTGGAAGCATCTTTCGCATCTGAAGTTGGCAGACCTCAACTATACCAATCCAGGTTGTGTCGACATGCTTGTTGGTGCAGAATTGTTTCCATGCATCATAACAGGAACAAAACTTGAAGGTCCCCTGGTACTCCGGTTGTTTGGACTCGCTCTTTGGATGGATATTGATGGGTGGATTTAATAAAGCATAGCCCTTTGGAGAAGCTGCCACATTCTTTGTAACTCCGAATTCATCGGATGAAACTCTAGGTGCTGCAGTCTAGCACCTGTGTAAGTTGGAGGAGTTGCCAGATGCCAAGGCAGCCTGCACGCCAGAAAAGAATGAATGTGAAAACATATTTGTTTGACTTGAAACAGGGAGGTATATGTGCATGGTCGCACTGCCCTTTAAAACTACTGATCCAGATCTAGGTGAAACCAGTGACTTGGCAATTCGTCAGAGCATCATTTCAAACTACAACCAGAAGTAAAAACACAGTATGTGGTCTTCATGAAAGATTACTTGGCCCCTGGACAGATGAGCTGTATCAAGCCTCAGTGACCTACCTTCAGAANTATGTGGTCTTCATGAAAGATTACTTGGCCCCTGGACAGATGAGCTGTATCAAGCCTCAGTGACCTACCTTCAGAAGATGTACAACAGTCATCAGAAACCTACTCGTTTGTCGACAGTACCTGTGTGAAAGTATTGGAATCCAGGTAAGAACACCTCTTATGATATTCAACTTCGACCTCCTGTGCTCACAAAACGAGGGATCTTGTCAGACATAGCTCGCATATTCGACCCGTTGGAGTGGCTGTCGCCNTATGTGGTCTTCATGAAAGATTACTTGGCCCCTGGACAGATGAGCTGTATCAAGCCTCAGTGACCTACCTTCAGAAACCTACTCGTTTGTCGACAGTACCTGTGTGAAAGTATTGGAATCCAGGTAAGAACACCTCTTATGATATTCAACTTCAACCTCCTGTGCTCACAAAACGAGGGATCTTGTCAGACATAGCTCGCATATTCGACCCGTTGGAGTGGCTGTCGCCNAACCTCCTGTGCTCACAAAACGAGGGATCTTGTCAGACATAGCTCGCATATTCGACCCGTTGGAGTGGCTGTCGCCTCTGATGCTCCTGGCCAAGCACCTCTTGCAATGCCTGTGGCTGGCTAATGTGAACTGCCATGTTGATCCACCATTTTGATTCCTCGCAGCATCGTTCAGTCTTAGAAGTGCATGGATTTGCTGATAGTTCAGAGAAGGGATATGCTGCAGTTGTCTACCCACGACCAGTATCAGCTTCAGGTGTCGTTTCGCAAAGTCTAAGGTCGCACACTTGAAAAAGGTGACCCTCCCATGTCTGGAACTCTGTGTTGCTCTCCTCTTAGCTCGTTGTCTACACACAGTAACTGAGGCTTATGCTTCCGCCCTGCTCCAGACGCACGTGTATGCATGGACTGTTGTTCTGCCATGGATTCAGGCCTCTACACCAGTGGAAAACCTTTATGACTAACAGGGTCAGCAAAATCCAAGAATGCACCTCCTCTCAGAATGGTGGCATTATGACCCAAGTGTTGACAATTCAGCTGATTGTGCATCGTGTGGCCTCACCCCTGCTAGACGTGGATAATTCTTTGTGGTAGTATGGACCTGCATGGCTGTATCAATCTAAGGAAAATTGGCCTCAGCATCCAAGCACCATAACCAGGGGTGTGTTTTCTGAAGAGCGCTCACCAGTGGTTCTTCAAACTAGTGTAGAAATATCGCCTTTCTCAATCTTAATGGAGAAATACTCCACCTTTAACAAGATCAAGAGGATTACTGTACGGTGTCTTCAATTTACCAAAAAAGGTTGTCCAACTTCTGTAAGGGTTTCAGGCCCATTGCAAACTGAAGAGTTGCAAAAGGCCTTCAAGGTCTTGATCAAGGGAACGCAGAGTTAGCTGAGGAATGTTCGACTTGCCCACAACCAGTTGTGTTCGCCTGCCATTTAAAGGTTGATACCCTTTGTGGATAGAAAGGATATTTTAAGGGTGGGTGGTCGACTCCAGAATTCTGACTTACCAGTGAATCAGAAACACCCCATATTACTTCCTAAAAACTGTTGTCTCGCTGTCCTGCTCACAGATCAGCTCCATAAAGATTTTCTACACCCTGGTGACCTCACTGTGCACAGTCTTCTATAACAAGAATTTTGGCTCCTTGGTGATAGAAATCTGGTTTGCCGTCGACTGAGAATGTGTCTGAAGTGCTTCAGGACTCGCCCCAACGTGTCACCTGCCATGGCAAGCCTGCCAGCAGAGTGTGCGTCTCAAACAAAGCCTTTTCTCCACACTGGAGTTGACTATGTTGGCCCTGTTTCTATCACCATGGCCAGAGCAAGAAAGCCATGTGTACTATCATATCTGCCTGTGTGTGTTTCACCACCAAGACCGTACATTTGGAACTTGTTTCTGACCTCTCTACAAAGGCCTTTCTCGCTGCCTTTAGATGATTCGTTGCACAAGGACACTGTGCTCACCTATATAGTGATTGCTGCACCAACTTTGTTGCAGCAAATCTTAAGTTGACGGAACTTGGAGAATTTCTTGCTCAAGGCGACACCAACAAAACCTTTGTAGAAACTGTTCTCTGAGAAGACAACATGGCACTTCAATCAACCAGGTACATCCCATTTTGATGGTTTGTGGGAGGCAGGAATTAAAAGTGTCAAATTACTGCTCCTCAAGATAATTGGCCTACAGCTCCTCACCTATGAGGTGTTGAGCACTGTACTGGCCCAAGTCGAAGTATCCTTAAATTCACGACTCTTGTGTCCCATGTCAACTGATCGCAATGACATGTCTGCACTAACTCCTAATCATTTCCTCACCATTGGCCCTCTGCAAGTGCTCCCAGACCAGGATGTTGTCTCTGTTCCTACTAACAGGCTGCAGCGATGGCCATTAGTGCAACAAATTCACCAGTCATTCTGGAAGCGATGGCACCAAGAGTATTTACATCAACTCCAGCAAAGGGAAAAGTGGATCAGTGGGGACAAGAACAGGACTGAAGGATAATTAGTCATCAAGAACCCTAACCTGCCTAGTCTACGCTGGCACTTGGCCAGAATTGTCAAGGGGTTTCCTGGCAATGATGGAGTTGTACGAGTGGCAGAAGTGCGCACCTCTCATGGCACACTAATTCGGCCTCAGTAACCAAGAACAGGTGAAGACGTGGACATGTACTTATTTTGTAAATATTTTCCAGTTCGTGATGAAGGTATTAGTGTTGTGTTATGTTGAACTGTGGACACTTCAAGGTGGGCGGGATGTCTGCATCAGGTTGCTGATCTAGTGTTTCAAACTTCCTGCCCTAAGTGCTGGAGTTACAGTGGTGCCCAAGCTGGCACCATTTTGGTTTTCTACCAGTTGTTCGCATGGCGTGACAGCGGTAAGTCGTTATCCGGGTTATTGGTACAATGTTTTAGTATACAGTCTACGCTTTCATACCCCAAATCCAGACAATGTTAATTTTAAAAAAAAATTAATCCGGTATAGAATGTAATGTCAAGTTCACTTGTAAAAAAGTAATGCTGGTGATATCTAAGTTTTTCAATACAGTAAATCGCAAAGTCAACATTTTGATTTCTTGAGATTTTTTTTATAATTATTACATAAACCTGTACTTATTTCAAAGGAAGATACACAAAATAAGCAAGACTGATCCCTAATACCAAGTCTACCAACAGTGAGAAAGTTCACCTGACCTGAGCAGGACCTGCTGTGGCTCCTCATCCACGCCAGGCTTCTCCAGGTCCTGGAAGGTCGCTTCCCCGTTCTCCTTCCACAACTCCTCCAGCTTGTTGATCTGTTGGGCAGTGATCTGGCGTGCTCTCAACTGCTCCTGCTCCGCCGGCACCTTCACCAGCCACGCCAGGAAGCTGCGGTCTGCAATCAGTGGCTTCCACTGCTCCTGGTCCCTGCAGCACAACACCACATGCCTTGCATAACACGTTCGCCTTCATCTCCTGTCCCCTTTGTCTAGTCCATACCCTCAAAGCCCGAGCACACCACCAGTCCTAGAACCCAACCTCAGGGGGCTAATACCACATGCCTGTGTAGAGTGTGGATATTCATATCTATCTGTTCTGAAGCATGTCCCAGGTGGATGCAGGAGGGGACCACATGGTGCATCACAGCATCATTTCAGGGCTTGGAGCTGGACAACTGAGATGTTAGCCGATTGGCCTTCTATACTGATCGAGTGTATCTCATCCCTTGTCTACGAAGGCCGACCAGTTTTGTGATGTTATACTCCAATTACAGTTTAGGCGCGGATGTCTGGTGGTTTACCCAATGGCTACCTGGGAAGCAGCTTTGCTGCAGTGCCAATCAGCGTGTCCCCAAATAAGTGAAATGGTCGATTTATGACACAGTAGAACCTGTTTATATAGATGCCATTTATAGCGTCAGTCTTTCTATATCATCTCATTTTGAGGAACCATGAAAAATTTGTGAATTTACCGCTATACTGATTGGGCAAATGCTTTTGAAAAAACCAACAAGTCAACCTGGCTGAAGGGTAGCATAACCACACTTTTGACAGTGTATAAAAAGTACAGTTTAAGTATTATAGAATTAAGACATGTGCCTTACCATTTCCTTATCCATTAGAGTTATACATATATATACACATATATAATCATATGCTTTTAAAAAATTATTTCATTTCACAAAGCAGTATCCAGCCATACTATGCACAATAGTGATAGCATTTCCTGTACTCTCAACCATCATCAGGAGACTGAGTGATGAACTGCACATAAAGTGGGCTGGGTGAGCCAGAAAACTGCATCAGCACATGTCATAGTCGTGAGAACCCACTGCAACATTTACACTTNAAAGTGGGCTGGGTGAGCCAGAAAACTGCATCAGCACATGTCATAGTCGTGAGAACCCACTGCAACATTTACACTTCACAAACATCAGTAACTCATGCCTAACTAACCAGTTCATGTCCTTGAGGGAGCTCTGAGCAGCGCAGGGCTGGCGGCACAGCAAGACCACCACGGAGTCTGCCTTGGCGGGGATGAATCCCAGCACAAAAACATTTCTCACGCCACAAGAGTAGCACTCCAGCACAGTCTCACCTAGAGGCCCATCCTTGTGTAGCGTCACCTCCTGCGACAGAGAGCATTCCCAGCTGCACAGTACGATAGTGCACTGGTGACATTCCTAGCACCACAAGTATGTTACCACTGTANCAGAGAGCATTCCCAGCTGCACAGTACGATAGTGCACTGGTGACATTCCTAGCACCACAAGTATGTTACCACTGTAACAACCACTCAAACTTGTCTCAAGCTTAGCTTTAATGACTGGCATCGCTACAGTAATGCTGGCACTGAATAGTGCCTGTACATATTGAGTGTAATGTTTTAATTGTTGGCCAATAATCATGCACATTACAGTAAGAATGCACATAATGGTTTTGTTCCCAAGTCACTTCAACAAATGGATGGTCAGTCTCAGAATCTAGGACAATATTCACTTCTACATGTGCTGCAAGGAAGCTTAAAACAACGAGAAGATCTTTCATAATCATTCAGGTAGCTGAACCANCTTCTACATGTGCTGCAAGGAAGCTTAAAACAACGAGAAGATCTTTCATAATCATTCAGGTAGCTGAACCAATGAGGCAATGTAGATGTGTTCCTAAAAGCATTTTACAAATTATAAATACAAGACATTGATAACTTCTAGATATACGTGTAAGTAATGCAACAACAATCTGCCACAACTTGTATTGTTGCAAGCACGGTTCAATCCCTCTGTAGAAGCACGAGAAAAGTTTGTGAAAAAGGTGCCATTATAAAAGAGAAATGAAACAATTCANCAGAGAGCATTCCCAGCTGCACAGTACGATAGTGCACTGGTGACATTCCTAGCACCACAAGTATGTTACCACTGTAGCTGGTTCACTGTAACAACCACTCAAACTTGTCTCGCCAATAATCATGCACATTACAGTAAGAATGCACATAATGGTTTTGTTCCCAAGTCACTTCAACAAATGGATGGTCAGTCTCAGAATCTAGGACAATGTTCACTTCTACATGTGCTGCAAGGAAGCTTAAAACAACGAGAAGATCTTTCATAATCATTCAGGTAGCTGAACCAATGAGCCAATGTAGATGTGTTCCTAAAAGCATTTTACAAATTATAAATACAAGACATTGATAACTTCTAGATATACGTGTAAGTAATGCAACAACAATCTGCCACAACTTGTATTGTTGCAAGCACAGTTCAATCCCTCTGTAGAAGCACGAGAAAAGTTTGTGAAAAAGGTGCCATTATAAAAGAGAAATGAAACAATTCAGAAACTTTTTACTATGATTTATTGACGGTCATGCAGTTCACACACTTTACATTATAGCAGAGATTGCAATACAAGCCAGATGGATTTTGAGAACGGCATCGCAGAATCCACTGTGATGCACTGCCATTAGGCATTTATAAATGTTCCAACTGCAGTCCCGTGTCTGTTCATAGTGAGAGCTGGTTTGATGATCGCAACTGTTTTCAAAGGTGGCAAATGGCGCTCGTAGATAATAATACCACAGCTCTTCACCCCACCCCTCCCAACCATTCCACTGCAAACATACCCAAATAATGGCAGTGCTACTGTTACCGCAACTTCAGATCATTACCTAATTAGGGCATTACATGGTACGAGTCCCTTCCGACAGTGATGCGAACACCCTTGCAACCACTTTTCCATGCCAACCTTAATAAGCCAAAATAATAACCCAATGAGTTTCCAGAAAGTACTCTAAAAGAAAGAACACAACTGAACATCTAACAGCAACATCTAACAGCCCTTATTACAGATTCCCCAAGCAAATTCAAAATGTGACTAGAAAAACAGACCAACAGCAAATACATACAACTAACACGGCCAAAACATCTGAAATACTAAAAAATTATTATACTCCCTCGCAAACAAAAAGAAAATTAAATGTTCCATTGATATCATTATTCTCTGCACCATTAGAACCAATTAATTTGGCTTGCGAAACTAAAATCTTATATAAATTATGGCACCGTGTAATGAAGATGTCAACTCTAAAAATGGCACAGCTCTGCTAGTCTAAAAAAATTATGGTGATAAAGCAAATAAGTGAATTTGACATATGTACATGGCAATTGTAAATTACATGTCTGCGAACTGTTAATTTATTTTCATTAATTATTACCAATAAGGTAGAAAGGCTCTCAGGTCCCTGCTGTCGACATGACCAATACTCCCTCACTCACGAACCCTGGAAGCGAGGAGTCTCAAAGCCAACCGACTCCTTCAGCGTCTTCGTCTTTGTTCAGCATCAGTGCACGTACTGGACGTCGGGGTGCAGGCTCCACCTCCAGTGCTCGGGCCAGTGCGTCCTGCATGTTGCAGCCAAACTTACAGCTTGCTATACCGGCGATGGCATTAATGTAAAAGCAGACTGCGATGATATTGCACGCCTCCAGAGATAGTTGAGACAGCCGCACAATATCTTGCCATGGCTCCTGCAGTGGCTACCCTGGTCGCTGGGTGCAGCTTCGCAGTTGGGCATGATGGGCATGTCGCAGGTACCGGTCCCCGAAACGTAGTTCCAAGGGCCGACATCGGTGTGGGGTACTCCAGTCGATGTAACTCTGGCAGAGATTGCAGTAGGCTCAGTGCGGGGCCTCTCAGTACAGCCGCGAGGTAGTAAACCCACTGCTTGGCTGACCAACCCTTCAGGGTGAGTATTTCAAACTGGTGTTGGTACTCCCGCCAAGACGTCTGGCCATCATAAGGGGCGAGATTGAGACCCCTTTACCCACTCCTGGCTTAATGACACCTATGCTGTAGAGCTGCTGAGGTTGCTAAGTTGGTTAAGGTCTGCATCGCTTCCCCACTTTTCTCCGCTGTAGATGTGGTGAGGTTAGAATTCCACTGCTGGATAAACTCCTGCCATTCCTTTTTCATCTCACTTATTTGCTGTTTAACTTCATTCTCTACTCTGTCCATTCTTTAATTTACACTGTCAATTTTATCATCCACACAGTCAATTCTCGTATTCACTAACTCGCTAATGCCTTCTATTTTCCTGTCTACATTTTCAGTTACAGAGTCCTTTTTCCTAAGTATATTTTTATTTACAGTGTCTATTTTCTTATCTACCAATTTACCTATGTTAGTTATATGGCTATGTACATTCTTGTTTACACTATTTACATTTTCTTTCTAACTACTAATTTTCCCCAATCTATTTGCACTTGCACTCACTTGGCTTCTTAATTCCTCAATTAATGCTCGCAGTGCTTCTAGTTCTGCAGAAATTTTTCTAGTTAACATTCACTGCGAGGGTTGCATAAAACAGTGTTAATTATTTTCGCTTACAGATATTACAATCAATTAATTTTTTTTAATATCAATAATTACTTTCCTATAGCCTAACTTTATTTGCAATTAAATTCCTCCATTCCACTTCTGACACCAGTGTTACATGGTCGCCTGCGGGGCATATCCGAGTTCCATAGGGATGGAGATCTTAATAAAAAATAAAGAACTAAATTTGATTTTTAATTTATTTACGCACATATTAATTACAGCATTAAATAATCTGTCTCAAGTATAACTTTTTATTTCACAGTGAGCACAATATTTAATGTCTATGTCAACTCTAATTAACGTCCTCCTTTATGTCTCTCTGGTTACAGTTAACTGATACTCATCATTAACACACGTTCAGTCTATCTGCTGTCATCATTTCTAATGTCTTTCACTCGTGCATCCAGTCCAGTCTGAGCCATATAAATTCTGATATCGCCAGCAGGCTATTTTTTGTTTCGGTACTCCCGGGGATGACATTCTGGTGGATTGCGTTGGCGATGACAGCCATGTTGAGTGTGCTAGTCGTTCTGTCTTCCCGATGAGTATCGTGATGCGTGACGGGTCTCCGAGGACTGGTTTTTCTTGCATAAAGGCGATGCGTAGGGCCTCCTCTTCTACGTTGCCAGTACCCCAGCCCTGTCGGGCTTCCCAAGTTTTGCGTTTCCCTGCTTGCTAGGACTTTTCTCCATTTTCCATCTCCTCCTTTAGCATGGTTGCCAGCACTCGGGCCGGTCCTGACTGCCTGTTTTAGAGCTTCTGCCATAGGACAGGGCAGTCTCGGTGAAAATGTTGGGCAGGACAATACCAGCACTTCACCAGTATAGCTGATGGTGCTACGGCGGGACCAGACGTTCGTTCGCGTGCTGTGGTCTCGACAACTGCTGTTTTTCCTGCTGTAGCAGGTGTGGACTTGGCTTTAGCATGGGACTATTGAATGTCCGCCAAGTCTGTTTCTCTAATAAGCGCCCTCCTTACCAGTTCAAGTGTTGCCAGTTCTGGGTTGTGGTGAGCCTATTTCTGGTAGTAAAAGCCTTGTTATAAGTTTGGCGACATTGAGTTAGTCGCGGCCTGGATGTACTCGCTGGAGAATCAAGGCTTTATGCCTAATGTAGAGTTCTAACCCCTAGTTTTCTCTTTCATTTAGAGCATAAAGCTTGTATGTCAGTTGTGCGACCATTTGGCGTTCTGAGAAGTGCGTTACAATACTTTTAGACAGTTCCTCGCAAGTGGTGGTGAACTCTCCGTACTTTCCCCACCATTTTTTGGCTTCATCTTGAAGCTGGGCTTTTGCCTTGACAAACCCACAAGGCTTTCGGTAGGCGTATCCTTACAAACTTAGTTTGGCAAGCTTGCAGAAACTTACAGGGATCCTCTTGGGTCTTCCCCGAGTACTCTGGTAACAGTAGGGGCTCCAATACTGGAAGACTTTATTGTAGTGCAGTTTCGGTTCTGGGCAGCACCCGCATCAGGTGTCATTCTGCAGGTTGGGCCACGGAAGTAGAGACCTTCCAGGTCTCTGACTTGGACTTGCCATCCAAGGTAAAGGTTGTGGCATGTGCAAGGGCACTCGTTGCAGGCTACCCGTATATGCCTTCCCGGGCAGTCTGTTTTGTTGCATCGTCGTTGCCTATCCCTGCAGTTTGGGCAAAGGTAGTCTAAACCTTTGGTGTCTCTCTCTTGGTCTTCCCAATTTAGGCAGAGATAATGTAATGCTACGTCACAATGCGCGCAATATATAAAGTGGCGGCCTACGCCAGGACATTCTTCAATGGCGCAGATCTGTCGTCCTGTCGCCGTCATTCTTTCGGATGTGGCCATTACTGTGCCGTTGATGGGAATTGGGCGCCACGGGGTGTTCTGAATTGACTCCCCGAAGTCAATTCAGTAATTGTTCTGTAGTGACCCAAAAGAAATTTTTTCAGCTGCTTCCCGGTCTGGAAAAAGGTGGCTAAAGGCCCTTATTTCTCCCAATGGTCCTACGTTGGGTGCCAAGAAAGAAGCTTGTCACCTCGTCACTTACTCTTAGTGGGATTTGCTGTTGGAGGGTAAGGCAGAGGTACTTCCCCCCTGGACAACGGTGAAGCAGTGTTCGTCACTTGAACGGGGTTTTTCATAGTGCCCGAGTTGCGGGATTTGGCCACAACAAAATTGGGCGTTGAACTTTGGGTAGCGCGCAGGCGAGCAATGGGCAAGTGAGTGCCCTGGTTGGACTGTAAACTGGTGTGATGTTAAGGGACCTGACTATCCTGGTAACGTTGGCTGGCCGGACGAAGGTACATGTCTTCTTAGGCGGCGTACGTGGCAGCGGAGATACTGTGCGTGGTATGTGCCAGAGGTTAGAAGTGGAGCTTGCTAAGCTGGTGGAGGACCCTATTTGGCACGCAGCATTCAATTTCTTCCAGGAGTATACCTGGTTGTCAAATGGGTCGCTTTCCGTTCGTACAGTAGATGGCGAAAGGCATCCACTCTGGTGGCTCCCTGGAGCACGGAACGTCGCGGTCTGACACCAGGTGTTACGAAGAGAAGGACTCCTATCGGGAGTTGGACTATCGTTTCCAAGCAAGAAACCTGGCACACGGAACGTCGCGGTCTGACCCAGGCCCTTACAGGAGGGTCGATAGTCCACGAGAAAAATCTCTAGTGAGGCCTAGGAAGGCAAGATCCTTAACAGCACTTCGAAAAAGTTATTAATAGGAGAGAAAAGGAGCAAGGATTCGGTTCGTGGATAACCCTAGAAGAGTCTTACTAGGACAGGTGACGAACCGGAAAAAGAAAGGACAAGGTGTGGGAATACAGTGTGCTGGGGAGACAACTCGACCAAGTCCAATTTATGGCTGTTTTATTGATTGTTCAATTAAAACACACACAGCCAAGCCTGTACTCCGACTGGGGCCTGAAGGACCGGTGCTATGTTGTCAACTGGTATAGTTACCTATATCTCTGAAGACGCAGCAGCACGGGGGGCGAGGGCGACCCTAAAACTGCGGTACTCTCACTCTTGATAGCCGAGAGTAAGCTACAAGGTAGCTGGAAGCACTGGGGCTTCTGTATGCTGACATAACGTTCTGCAAAGGAGACACGTGAAGTCTGATGGCTCTCTGACAGAGTGACACCGGGCAAGTGGACTGGCGCGAGATGGCAGTCAGTGTGCTATCGGGCAGAGTAACACCGGGCAAGTGGACTGTCGCAAGACAGCCTCAAACAGAGGACTGCGGGACCTATGTATACTCTGCCCACAGGGCCAGTGTAGGGGTTGCGGGGTGTGGAGAGACACGCGAAGGAGAGAAGAAGAGAGTAACTGAGGCACAGAGACTTCCCCTCGTGCATCAAGTGCTGGAGAGGTAGAGCTGCAACGTGTTGCGAAGCGGGTTGCAGCGCAGCAGGCGGCAACGGCAAGGCAAACCACCCTGGCTTGGAAGGTACCCTGTGGCATAACTGCTATTCTTAGGAGGGGCAGCGGCTGTAGAGAGTATAGATGAGTGAATGAAGTCGCTCGTGGCGCATCATAGCGGTGTATCATCCTTCAGCAAAACCCACAGAGAGAGTGGGTAGGTAAGATGGCAGAAATCAAGAAGATTTTAGATAATGTACACCATGATAGTACTCCTATAGAGCTAATCACGGCACAGCAACCTGAAGCACAATTAACTAAGCTTGTGAAGTTTCCACCTCAAGGAAACATTGACTTAGCAGCAAAATTTCAAATGGCAAAGAGAAGGCTATTCCCAAAGGCAGCAAGGAGGAAGGAAAGAAATGATAGGAAAGGTAAATCAATTCTTTTGAAAAAAGGAGCTTAAGTGTTAGTGTAAAAGAAGGCTTTATCATCTGCCGAGCACAGAGAATTTCACAAATTCTCCTTGTCGTGGTAGAGACCATATGAAATTGAGAATAAGGTAGGTCATGATTACAGTCGGTTCACGACTGGAAGAAACTTTCGAAAATCAACCTATGAAAAAACACCCTAGCCGTTAGCGACATACATATAACATTACATCCGCGAGCGCGGATACAGTTATGCCGTCAGGTTGCCAGCACAAAGAGAGGAAATAGTTCCAAGGTTTTAACGTAATTGTTCATTTATCGCTTACAAATGGGTGTCGAAAGAGACTCGTATCTTATTATGCCAATTATTAATGACGTGATGCTAACGTATTTAGATTTCAACGTTTCTTGCATNTTAGGTTGCCAGCACAAAGAGAGGAAATAGTTCCAAGGTTTTAACGTAATTGTTCATTTATCGCTTACAAATGGGTGTCAAAAGAGACTCGTATCTTATTATGCCAATTATTAATGACGTGATGCTAACGTATTTAGATTTCAACGTTTCTTGCATAGTCACATGATCACGCTCAAGGTGAAAGTAACGCGGCCATTTGTTTACTAACCTTCGTTCCTTGTGTTGTTGGCAGCGTGTGGTTGAGACACGTGCTAGAGAATTTGTGCGATTATCTTGTTTAACCTATAAAAATTCTTGTTTTACTAATATTCGCTCTATTATTTGGTTTTTTAATAACGTATGAATTTAATTTGTGCTCACTTTCTCGTTGTACTGATGCCTTTTGTTTTTATGTGTTCCGTGTACATGTCTTTCCTTTGCCACTCTATTCTAACGTTGCAGTATTTGCACATAAGAATTGTTTTCACATTGTCGAAGACGTAGAATCCTTCACTCGCAAACTCTGCCGTCCTGTCGAAAACCGTCACAACCATTTTTAAATAACGTTTTACAATTGCGCGAAACATCTGACTCAGTCTACTACCATGCCATTGTAACGTCTGTAGCAATTTTGATCAATACTGATGATCTTGCCTTCGATGTACGGGAATTTATCGAAAGTCACTAACAATCGATTCATCAAAATACTCACATTTTGGGTTTATAGAATGAAATGTTTTTCGCTGGCATTGTATATTTTTTGTGTGAAATTCTCAAGATAAAAAATTTTACGCTTGTGGAATATTCATTAATAATATATACATGATTTTTAAAATGGGTACGTGCATGTACGAACACATGTACACACACACACACACAGTGGAATGTAAGCATTGCCATGTGACTGCCACATGGCAGTCGCATGGCAACGTTTGTTTACCTTTGGCGGAAGGATACGAAATGGGCTTGAAAGTAGATCTTTAGCAGGGCTTCAAGAAAGTCTCTTCCAGTCGTGAACCGACTATAGATGTGTGTGAAAATAGCATTTTGAAAAGCATCTTTTAGCATTTTGAGAAGACATTTTTAGCATTATGTAGCATAATTAATGGCAATAGAAACAAAGTATAGCAATTGTTTCCCCCATAATTTTCAGTTGTCTGATGTATTTCCACTAAGAAATTTGCAGTCACTATATTTGCTTATTGTAATACACAGGATGTGTATTTCATTAGTGCACAAGGCATTTCAGAAACTCTTAAAGTCAGAATTAACTAGTAATACGTATTTCATAAATAGAAAAACATACACAAGTGAAGGAGAGGAAAAGGGGAGATGTTACTAACAAATGTATAATTATCACAAATGCAGTCTACTGTGACCAGGTTTAGCCATAAGATTGTCATGCTTGCGCGCTCTCTCTCTCTCTCTCTCTCTCTCTCTCTCTCTCTCATGCTTTCTCTTGCGTGCGCTCTCTCTCGTGTTCACTCTCTCTTGTGCGCGCACACACTCTCTCTTGTGCACATGCACTCTCTCTCATGCACATGCACTCTCTCTCTCGTGCGCACACGCTCACTCTCTATCTCTTGCGCACGCTCTCTCTCTCTCACATTTCTCTCTCTCTCACGCACACGCTCTCTCTTGTGTGCTCCCTCTCTCTCTTACGCGCACTCTCTCTCTTGCACGGACCCTCTCTCTCGCGCACACGCTTGCTCTCTCACACATGCGCACTTTCTCTCTCAAGCGCTCTCTATCCCACGCATTCCCTCTCTCTAACACATTGTCCCTCCCTCTCTAGCGTGCATGCACGCACTCTCTAGCACGCACGCACTCACTCTCTCTCACGCTGTCTACCTCTCTTGCGCTCATGCTCTCCCCCACTCTCTCGCACGCGCTCTCCCTCTCTCTCTCTCTAGCACGCACGCACGTGCTCTTGCTCTCTCTCACGTGCGCTCTCTCTTTCTCTCTTACGTGCATTCTCTCTCTTTCTCTCTCACATGCATTCTCTCTCTCTCTAGCATGCACCCTCTCGCTCGCTTTCTCTCTCTCTCTCTAGCGTGCACTCTGCCCCTCCAGCACGCACATGCTCTCTCTCTCGCTCTCTCTCTCTCTCCGTCCATCTCTCTCTCTCTCTCCATCTCTCTGTATGGTTGTCTCTGTGTGTGTATATGTGTGTGTAGAATATACCACGTTGTCCCGAATATAAGTTAACATATTGATTTTAAGGTTCTGACTCTGGAAGAAAGTATGGGATAGGTAAAAACAATAGGTTAATATAAAGTAAGTTATATATAATTTTACATGCAATTAATTTTTCTGAGTCACTAAAAACTTTCAAATCACATTAATTCTTTTAATTTACACACAAAATATTTGCCAAATAAAAAATGAAAAGCAGAACATAGGTGCTGTACATGTTGGTAACAGTTAATGTTGGTTACCTATTCACCATCACTGCTGGTTTCACCTTCACTTCTCAATATTTTGAACTACTGTTTTCCTATACCAAAGTAAAACAGGAAAGGTTACTTTTCTTTCATAGCCAATTCTTTGGGGAGTGAATTATTTTAGAAGCATTTTATTTTAGAGTCAATTTCAAAGTATAATTTTTACATCACTTTTTGGGCATATTGGATTTGAGTGTATCTTAATTTGGGGCAACTTGTATTACATGAGGGGTCTTGGATGGCATCTTGAGTAAAAAAAAAAAACTTAAAGTTGAGGTAATTTTACATTAGGGCATCTCATTTTTGAAGTCATCCCATAGAAGCAAATTATAATAGTTATTGAACATGTTAGCATCTATAACGTATTCACGGTAACTTCAAGGTTTTCTGAAGCCCTGCTAAAGATCTACTTTCAGGGACCTGATTATGTATCCTTCCGCAGTATGTAAACAAAACATNCTGAAGCCCTGCTAAAGATCTACTTTCAGGGACCTGATTATGTATCCTTCCGCAGTATGTAAACAAAACATTGCCACGTGACACCTGTCAAACGTTTTGCAAACAAAAACAGTGCCATGTGGGTACTCTCAAATATTTTGTAAACAAACAGTGCCTTGTGGGAACTGTCAAATATTTTATTAACAGTGTCCATGTGGGAACTACCAACATTTATTTTTGAAGAGAAACAATGCCATGTAATCTCAACTGTCATATACTTTAATAAAATTCTCCAAATGTCTAAAAAAAATGCTAATTAATTTAGCAAAATATTTTAATACATACAAAAAGGTAGATTGAAGTATATATCGGAACTGTCAATTATATAATTTAATTAAAGTTTACTTATTGTATTAAGATTTATTTACATATTTGGTGTAAGGAAAAAGTTAAATTTTACATAATAAACTTTTGGAAGTAGCACTCAGGTTAAAGATTTCACTGT
>NQII01000907.1:422611-488971 GCA_002778355.1 Clitarchus hookeri | reverse complement strand
TGTGCTGCTATCTCTTACGCTTCACAAAAAGCTTTCGAAAATAATTGATTATCAGTTATTGACCAAAATTCGATTCCTTTTCGTTCTTTTAAAATATGTTTTCTGTTAAGGATTGCGAAGGGAATTACGTAACGGAAATATTCAAATGCCTTTCTATATTTTGCACGTTTATTTAAAACTTACAAAGATAAACTGCAGAAATAACAACGCTAATACTAAAATTACATCTTAACCTAGAATTATCTTATAAGTAGAAAGAATGTGTTACGTTAGTTTTATAACCACAATTCAGCGTCTCCAATATCCAATATGGCGTGGTTATACTTCTGAAAAAAACGTGCCCAAACGGACAAGATGGAGTGTATGAGTCCGCTGGACAGACACTGAAATTTATTTAATTTCAATTAATAACAGTGAAATCTTTACCCATGAGTGCTACGTAAAAATGTAAATATATAGTTTAGCAATATTGACTTTACAATTACGGCATTAAATTTATACATATTAATATTTAACCTACGAACTATTTCTTTTCAGCTATAACCAACATGTCCCTTCAAAATCAGTTGTTAATTCGCACTGACTTTTAACAAATTAGTATCATTTATTGAAAAAATAT
This sequence comes from Clitarchus hookeri, assembly GCA_002778355.1. Taxonomy (NCBI): domain Eukaryota; kingdom Metazoa; phylum Arthropoda; class Insecta; order Phasmatodea; family Phasmatidae; genus Clitarchus; species Clitarchus hookeri. The sequence goes on along the minus strand of NQII01000907.1, from coordinate 488,352 downwards.
ACTTAAAACAACCAATTTATATAGTGCTTCAGTGCTAAAAGCAAGACAAAACCTTTTTCTATATACAATTTTTTTATAACCAATTGAACATGTAACTCCTAGGGTGATTTTTCAAAGATTCTTTTCAAAAGTATCGAAGATACCGTGAATGGATTATATACAGTTATCGGATGTTGCTCCAGTTATGGTGGATGGTGGGTGTCCTTGGATAGTACCACTTTGAGTAATGGACTTGTTGGGACAGGTCTGAGACCCCTTTTGTGGTTTTTTAGCACTGACCTGGTGTGAAAGGCAGTGGCTTATTTGTAGTTTGGGCAGATCTGGGTCCCTTTTTGAGATGTATGCTGATCTCTGTGAGGAACCAGAAAGAGTATTGAGCACTTTATCCATTTTAAATGACGAGACCACATATTTTACTGAATGTGAAGTATGAAAATTATTGCTATTAGGATCTTTGTATGTTATGGGTTATTTGACGTAACATCTCGGCGATTATTTTCAGATTAAGACTTTCAGCAATATGTAGAGTTTTTTTGACTGGAGGAAAATCAATACTGCAATCCTTTTCTCGTGGCTGCTTGGGTGTTGTGAACTGCATATCATTCTGTGCCGCTGTTGTAACTGAAGTGAGGAGTGTTATAAAACTCCGTTAATCTATATATATTTAGCTCGTCTCAATATTTTATTTAGGCGTCTTTACAAACTAGAGTCCCCGTGTTCACATTTGACTGAGTTAGGCGAGTTACTGAGCAAGCAAAGAGATTTGGGCAGCTTTTAACTGCGAGGTCTCGAGAGCCGACGAGGGTGATGGAGGTAAATATGGAGCAGCGCCAGAATGAAGGGGCGGGAGAAACAGGAGATCCCAGAAGACAACCTGCCGGCCAGCGGCATCGTCCAGCACAATTCCCACATTCGAAAATCCAGGCGTGACCCGGCCGGGATCGAACCTGGTTCGTCTTGGTGGGAGGCGAGCATGCTAACCGCACAGCCACCATTAAGCGAGTTAGTATTTGACTTACGTCACACTTGGCACGTCTCATAACATTACAATGTGTTGCAAGCAAAACCAAAAGGGAATGCCCAATAACCCAAAACACACAAGATTTAAATTTCTTGTTGGATACACTTGGAAGATGAGTACCCGCAGTTGGCTTAGTTTGCCTAGCCTCCTACCCCTGAGGTTCCCAATGCAATCTCAGGCCCTGGTCAGCAGGGATTCTTACGAGAGGAGTGGCAGACACTGATGCATGGGTACTGCTCATCATCATCCTCCTCCTCCACTACCATCTCATCTCTCACCTCAGTGACATGTCTGCCTCTGGTAGGGAAGCAGCCTGCACTTAGCACCAACGCTCTCTAGTTCATGTTAGAGTCTGCCTGCAGCTGCGAGGAACATGCACATTTACATTTGCACTTGTCAAAGTCACGTGGCAGTGTGCTGCAACCCGGCATAGCTGAAAATAAAAGTCTGCCATCACAGTCACTCACTTGGACCAAACCAATTTTTGCTACTTTTAACGCCAGCTTTCAAAATTTATTATGTAATTTCCTCCACAATAATTTAGTGTTTTCAAACAAATTGTAAACTTTTCACATTGTTTTGTGAAAAAGAAGTGTTCTCTTTTGTCATTCTATCATTTTTAATACTGTCACAATGAATCTTGTACATTATTTATCTAATAAAATAATACTTTTTCCAGCCAGTTAAATGCTAGTACAACAGTTCTCCCGTCACCAGGCAATACACACTCTGGAAAAATCAAAGCAATTGAAATATAATAAATGGAGAAAGAAACTGTACCTAGGGACAACAGTTAACTGTTATTTTATAAGCTGGAGAACATGAACAGTGCTGACCTTGTGCTTGGCACGGACCAGGTGGTTGATGATGTGGGAACCAGAGGTGTTGCCCCGGCCATTGCAGAACCACTTCTTGCAAACATTACACATGAGCACGCAGCTAGGGTCGTGGATGCCGCAGTACTTGCACGCAAACTCTGGCAGGTCCTACAAAACAAACTGGCATTTCTGGACACACCCATCCTCTTACAGTATGCTAACTATTTACAGCACATTTTTTATTTTCTTTGCATAGATTTTGCAATGAATAAAAGTCTACTCTGTATTACGCAAATAAAATTTATCTGCTGCAATATAAAGTAAGCTAAAGAGTAGCAACAGTTTATTTACAAAACTGTTACAAAAATTTATTTTCTAACAAATTATACACAGATCATAGACCAAATATATCCATAAAAATGTGATCACGATAGTTTCCGTAAATATGCTTATCCCTATATGCCTAAGTAAATAAGATTGTTTCCCTTCTGATTTAGATCTCTCCAAGCAAAAATGTATTGCAGAAAGAGTAAAATTGTTTTTTTACCATGATAATATGCGAAAATCATGTAACCCAATAAATGTAATTCCTTAAGAGAATATGATAGCCATGGCACTCCCATTCATACACCAATGTCTGTAAATCAATTGATGCAAGTGTAAAGACAAATTGGCAGGGATTAAAGTGAAGGGCAATGTGTGTGTGTGCAGCTCTGAAAGGCAAACTGTGCTCTCGTCAGAGAAACATTTTCATTGACCCACAACACTAACCTTGATGTGACTGCTATTTAACGCTACAAGCAACTAAGTTGGCATAACTACCCCCAATGAAGAGATAGTAGAAGACTAAGTATGGCTTACAACCATTTTCAATAAATAATGACTATTTTAATAAAAACTTTTTATAGGAATAAATCTACTCATATTAGCCACCAGTAACTTTTGTGAAATTGTCCAATAAAATCACTGTTATTTGGTATATTTCACTTAAAATAGTAGTATGACAATCATAAAAAATCCCTTAAGAAAACCGTACAAATTGTGTAATACTAACAGCTTCGAGCAGTAAATTTCAAGTTCTTTATAAAAGGTCAGACTAAATGGGTACGAGTGCTGTATCATCTGTGTTACCTGTAAAATAACCAAATACTTTTACATGGTTGAGACATTTTGTAAATCATATTGTTTGTTGAGCATAGAACTAGGGCTGAGCCGATACCTGTATGGATATATCGAAACCGGCCGATATCGTAATTATCAGAATTGTTTGCAATTCATGTTTAAATCACTGATATTAAAACAGATGTTATGCCCTAAGAATTTAAGATGATGCAATTTTCATCTTGCCATAATTGGAGTGGATTAGCACACTATTTGGTTTTATTAAAATAATAACTACTTTTAAATTGGTTTTTACTAAAGGACCTAACTGGCTGTGTTAATTTTTAAAGCAAAATTAGCCACGTTTTGCATGATTCTTTACAAAACCTGTATACAACAAAACAATAGTAGCCACCATTTGTGTTTACTGAGTTTTATCTCTGTAGGCAAGCTTGCCGCATGAACAAAACCGAACATTTCATCGGCCTAACACATATTTAATATTAACAATCATTAATATTTACGATCACCTCCATAAATATTTTGTCTTAGTAGTTTCATGTCCAACCACGAACACAGCAACGCATAAAAAAATTTATGTAATCTTGTAATGTTGGTTGCATGCTGCACATTACTGCCGCCTAGCAGCGCCCTTCCGACAGTGTCTTTTTTATTTGTTGGTTTGTTTGCTGTTGCTGTAGTAACATGACGGTGTTAGGTTAGGAAACAAACATGGTGAAATTATTTACGTGTGCCAGCAATAAACAAATAATATGGCTGGAAGGAAAAGTGACGCGTGTAATTTTTTTACCCTAATCAACACGCAAGAATGCAAGGCTTTTCGCAATATTGGCAAAGTTTGGTTTCGAGAGGCGGTACATCATCGAGGTTGTATAGTACCACAAACTTAAAATGGCACCTTGAGTGTATGCACCCTTTGAAGTGGAAGAGCTTCAAATTACAACAGTGTCCTCCTAGGCCTGTTGTACAACTCTCAACACAACTTTCTGGCAGATAAATCGCGCCTAACCATGCCATAATTGCGAGTACTTCACAAATTTCAGATAACGATTGTGTTGCTACATGTTCATCTAACCCTGATGTAAAAGGTCTAAACCAAAATTTCATAACGTGTATGAATTAATGGAAAAAAGTAAACCTTATCCTTCATCACATGCCCACACTGTGAAAATAAATATTCTCATTGGAAAAAATCATTTGCACAGACCTTTTACCATTTGGTATTGTGGAAAACAAAGGTAGGTTGAATACTACAAATACATTATATGCATAATTCATATGTGCATCACATCTTACAAATTTTTTTACATCAATTTAGGTTATATTTGTCTTAAAAATATGCTTAATTACTAACTAGTAAGTGGTTCCTAGATTTTTATTTATATTAACAGTTTGGTCTATCACTAGAACAATAAAAACAAAGATAATTAAATTTTTTTAAATTTAATGTTTTAAAAATAAAGTTTTTAAATTTATTTTTTGTAACATGAAAAACTGTTATTTTTCCTTGTCAAAGCAGTATCGGTATTGGTATCGGCAATATCTGTAAGTTTGTATCGGCAATATCGGAAAAGGCTCAAAAACCATATCGGCTCACCTCTACATAGAACAGCTGTTGTATTGAGTTCCTTAACCTCGTTAAATCAAGATTACTAACCACACTGACCACGAATTTGCTAGGGGCATCGCGATCTTCGCAGTACATACTACCAAATGCGATAGTGGGGAGGGCTATGAATATCAGGGAAATTGTGGGGTAAAACACGTAAAGTGTATGTAAAATGCATGTCAACTTACCCTAACTTCACAATGTGTGATTACAGGAGGAGAATATGCCGACACGAGATAGTGTGTTAGAAAATGTATAATAAGTAACCTCACATAGGTACATCCACCCCCTGCAACTTGCCTAACGTGAAGGTAGGTTTAATTTGGTTGGGTCTTCTGCATTTTGCATGGCTGGCGGCAGCAGTATTGTACGTAAGCCCTTCAAATGCAATACCACACAGTCAATTTCACTACATTTACTATCCACGCAAAAACCACACTACAAATTACATTACTCACNACAGTCAATTTCACTACATTTACTATCCACGCAAAAACCACACTACAAATTACATTACTCACGCATGTAAGTAGTGAATATAGCTCCTTGATGATGCATTGCTGATATCCATATATAGGATAAGTTTTCCTTGTATTCTAATGTGTCGAAACACCACACCTATGCTGGTATTTCTGCGCAATAATTAGTTGTAACACATCACGTGGAAATAAATGCAAATTAACACTCATATTTTCGCACAATAATCAGATTTGTCACGTTACATAGAAATAATTGCAACAAAACACGCTTAATAGAACTCTTAAATCACGAGCCTTCCCATGGCCAAATTCAAACGATAAACTGCTCTTCCACTTGCTACCAGCATAAAATATTCATGNGAATCACGAGCCTTCCCATGGCCAAATTCAAACGATAAACTGCTCTTCCACTTGCTACCAGCATAAAATATTCATGTGAAATATGGAAAAATTAAACCGGAAGATCACAAACAATGCGCAATTGTTTCCTGCAATTGTAAATTATTGTTCAACAAATGTATCGTGGTGATACACATGGATTGCTTGTAAACACCTGCGTACGTCTTTTTGTTAGATATACTATGTGTCTCTTTTTTTTGGTACTTTCACGTTACGTAGTGCAATCCTCTCAATACTGAAAAGGTAAAATTTACCAATTTAAAAGAATTAAATTATATTCAGAAAATGCTTCATAACCGTGGTTCATAGCTGTATAACCTTAGCGCATCTACATAAATATACCCTGTGAACAACTTTTGTAAATTAAGATTTGGTATCCAGAGGCGTTCTCACATTTAACACGATTCAGCAAGCCGATAGAAATATATCCTACATAATCTTTATGTGTTTTTCCACAAAAACAGCCCAATCGTCATAGCCCTCCTTGCTATCACACTTAATGGTATATAATGCAAAATATGTGAAGCCCTAATGAAATTCCTATTAAATGTGATTAGTAATAACCATATACACCATTTGCAGGGAATATTTCCCCGTTTTACCGAAAAGCCCCTATTCTCGGTATACCTTTAACGAACTCGAAAGTGTACGGCAATTTTTTCCCATCCACTTTAAACTTTCCTTCGTATACTACTGTATCGTGCCCAAGCAAAAAAATCGATGAGAAGAACTGAAACAATGTTGCTACACTGCAGAGCAATGCGCAAGATGTTCGCTGTCTTTCTTTTGAGCGTGACACACTGGCGTGCGGTGACAGACAAAGTGCTCGCTCACGCTCCTTTCTCACCCCGCATTCCTGCGCACATCACCCTCTTCTCGACTTCATATTGAATCCCGGTATTAATTTGCAACTCTTCAATAAATGTTATTCATAAAATCCCCTTTTAAAAAAATCTGGAGACAAACCACAAATATACTTACCTTATTATAATATGCTTCATCGTCGTCTTCTTCAAACTGTAGCTCCCCAAGGGCTTTCGAGGTCGAAGTAATATCTGCATCCAGAGAGTTTTCCGTCAAGTCACCATTTATCTAAAAATAAAAGAACCACAGAAACATAACATGAAATGAAGGTTATGACATGCCCACATACACAAACATGGCGACTGCGAATCTGAAAACAGCATTTACTTTAATACCAATGCCCCACTAACCTGTTTCGATGATGACTGGATTCGCGATACAAGTTGAGAAGCCTGTGTCTGACTTTGGGATGGTAAAGTAAAATCGGTGAAGTCAAATTCAGATCCTTGTGTATCGGCGCCAATCAGATCCCCTTCCTCGGTATCCAAAAACGTAAGCGTTTGGGAGCTGGGCCCGTATGCATCAACACTCATTTTCCAAATAAAATATTTAAAATATTAAACCAAACTCGACAACTCTTATTCGGGATGTACCAACGCAACAAAATTTCGACTGTGAACACTTAACAGACATCCACCATATCGTGGTTTCTATACATTACGTCATCATCACTCCCCTCAATCAAAGAATAGATTATGTAGACCGATCTCGCTGGCTGGGAACAACCCTTTTACTTGCTCTGTGGCACTCCAACGTCCGCAACCTGACATCGTCCACTGTTTTTCTTCCAACACAGAAGCAAAAACTGCGTGGGTTCGATATGAGTGTTTAATAAACAAATACTACGAAATGTGTGTTTTCTTCCTCTAATCAATTTGGAATGCAGTTTCTTTAAATTCAAATATGTGTACGTATATTCTATATATAAAAGTGGGTGTCATTTTAAAATTACGATACAAACACNTTCTTTAAATTCAAATATGTGTACGTATATTCTATATATAAAAGTGGGTGTCATTTTAAAATTACGATACAAACACCTTCATCACTGTTGACCATGTGACTTTGACAGTTGAGTTCCTTTGGAGTAGGTCAATGTCAGCTACATGCGCAGAAGACTAATAAGCGGTCTACCTCATCTTTGGTCTATGCTCTCAACAACNAGTAGGTCAATGTCAGCTACATGCGCAGAAGACTAATAAGCGGTCTACCTCATCTTTGGTCTATGCTCTCAACAACGAGCAAGTAAAATGTTAACTTAATAAGGAATACCACACGACCGCAGATAGAGCTATACAAACTCACACATTCGTATGTATGTTTTAACATCACGTCAACCAGCGCTGACCGAGAGAATTTTGAGGAACAGGCTGTTCACAGTTAACTCAACAATTTTCAAGTAACCCTTAGAAAAATGTCACTCCCCATTACTGCTTGTATTTTAACAGCCACACTCAAGGTATTTGGATACTGTCTGGCCTAACCCCTGTCAAGTTATTAACGACAGAGGGACGGTAGTGACACATTTTAGCAATTAATTAGAAATGTTCAGTAAACATTTGTGAATACCAATTTGATTTATATATTTTACTATTTTTAATGTATTTCGTACTAATAAGCAGATCTGTATATTGCCCTTCATTCATAATAATATCCCACTTTCACTTGACCGATGCATAAATATTATGGGTAGTCGTAATCTCAGGAATAAGGAGAAGGTTCAGAAAACTTATGGTACCAGGTTTTTAAAGGATATGAGATAAATATAATAGGCGCCAGAGCAGAGAGACTTACTAGAGAATGGGCCATTCTCCCACGTGACTGCTCCCAATATCACACCGTAACAAGGTGACATTTTAAGTAGGCAATAATCCAGTTATGCCTAACTGAATGAGAGTGTCAGCTCTCGTATGCCTTAAGAGTTGAGTGACATTGTGGAATGACCATTTTACATCGTATCATTGCAGTTTTCAGGTGTTATGTTTGATTTTGATCAAAGATATATTATTTACATAGATTTAAAGATAACTTTCTTATGTTGTCATTTCAATTATTATCATGTCCAAATTACACTTTATTAAATGAGTTAACTAAATAATATTTGTTAATTTTCTTAGGTTATTAACATAGATATCATGTTCAAGTATTTTTCATTTGTGTTATGACGGTATCCTGTAATATATATTGTTTGTTATTTTACATTTATTTCCTAGAGGGTAGTGTAGCATTAAATTATTAAACAAAATTACAAAATAAAATTATTATGGCTGTCTCACTTCTGATCATTTTTTATTGGCGGACAGATATGACAAGATGACAAGGTCAGATGCAAGCCAATCGAAAGAATAGAGATAACATAAGTAAGGCAGAAGTAAAATAGAATATAATCTTTACTTTAGATGAATACTTACCACCTCCAACGAAAGACTTGTCTCTTATAAAATTAAAGTTTTAGTGATATAACATCTAATAAAATTGCTGCAATATGATTTATAATACGAAGTGATAATTTAATAATTAGGAATATAATTTTTATTGTGTTTTAAATGTTATAAACAGAGCCCAAATTGATAATTGTACTGACAGGTTGTTGTGGGCTCAGGTGCGGTTAGAAGGTGTTGGAANGTTATAAACAGAGCCCAAATTGATAATTGTACTGACAGGTTGTTGTGGGCTCAGGTGCGGTTAGAAGGTGTTGGAAATTTGGGGTGACAGATTTTTGGAAGATTTGTTAAAGTTCATGATGACCTTAAGGGTGCCAGCTCAGTCGAGCACACTATTCTTTAGGGGCGGGCCATTCGCTACATGGCTGTTCCTGGACTAACCCCATGCCGATGATGATGTCATATTATTGGAAAGTTATACTTGTTTGCCTAGTGAGGATGTACACCTCCTCAAAAGCTGCTAATTTAAGCGTGAGACTTTTAAGTGGCAGTCTCACATGCCAAAACACCATAAAGCCATGGTCGTGGGTGCTGTGCACCAATGCNGTTATAAACAGAGCCCAAATTGATAATTGTACTGACAGGTTGTTGTGGGCTCAGGTGCGGTTAGAAGGTGTTGGAATTTGGGGTGACAGATTTTTGGAAGATTTGTTAAAGTTCATGATGACCTTAAGGGTGCCAGCTCAGTCGAGCACACTATTCTCTAGGGGCGGGCCATTCGCTACATGGCTGTTCCTGGACTAACCCCATGCCGATGATGATGTCATATTATTGGAAAGTTATACTTGTTTGCCTAGTGAGGATGTACACCTCCTCAAAAGCTGCTAATTTAAACGTGAGACTTTTAAGTGGCAGTCTCACATGCCAAAACACCATAAAGCCATGGTCGTGGGTGCTGTGCACCAATGCGAAGGAAGCCCACGATTACATGGCCGTGAAGCGGACGGCAGTGAAATAAAACACCATTTACCAAACAGTAATNCGAAGGAAGCCCACAATTACATGGCCGTGAAGCGGACGGCAGTGAAATAAAACACCATTTACCAAACAGTAATTATTACTTACTGCAAAAATTCCTCCTAGGAGCCATGTGCATTGTTCCAACAATTACAGCATGTTGGCAACATAACTCAATGAACAATTACAGCATTACGATTGACGTGACCAAGCCTGGCTACAACGATAAAGCCAACTTGACTGCGGTGTTCCAGAGTTGTGAAGTAATTGCCCGGCGCCAAGCTCTGCGGTGAGCTGATAAGATGTAGGGTCGTCGGTCGACAGCCTAGGGACTCTGGAAACACTCCGTCATATACACTCTGCCGAGGTTGTCGGCCACCTCGCACGCCGTACTCGATTATTAATAAAACAGTGGTACTGATGGTTAAGGTATTTATTACCCCGTTATGAAAACTTAACTAGTGTCTTCTGTGCACATGTTCGCTGGTGCACCAGAATATTACGCTCAGACAAAATGCACTTTTGATTTCCAATACATAATCACGTCGCTCTCCCACCGACACTATGCAAGTTAAATAATAAAAGATATGATGATAAATGATTTATGATTTGATGGATGCGACTCGATACTATGCGACAGATGATGTCCTTGCTAGGGCTTCTACGGCGTGGGTGAGCGTTACATCCATGCTCATCCAAGGGTTGATGAATACTCCCGGAAATGTGCGCCGGCTTCCGCCGTCTAGCCGCCGCCAACGCCATGCGGTGACATATTGAAACATAATGTACACTGAAAGATGATTATGGGATGGAAAATGAGATGAACTAAATTAACACAAGAAAACATAATTACAATTGTATTTACATAATAAAACACCATTATATTAATATTAAATATAAGTATTGACTCGTAGCAGCCACTGCATTGCCAACTTGAAAATGTCACACATCCCTGGCTGGCTATGTATGTGATGACTGTTTTGACACACGATAATTATGGTATACATCAATACTGAATAAATACTAAACACTAATGCACTATACTGACGAAACTATATTGGTAAATAATAGTGATTAAATTGTTAAACTGAATAATTAATAACATGGTGCACTATCACACATGGACAAATACACTTGATATACACTGAACACACTATCATTCTTGCAGACATGTGCGCTGGTATGGTGCACCTGGAGTGGAGGACACTACTGCGGCAGTTACAGTGGGCACAAAGGTAACCGTGAACGCCTGGTTCACGTCACGATCATGGTGCTTTTGAGCTGGCGGGACTTGAGGGTAGGTGATGCCTCTAGGTGACGAAAAATTAAATACGGTTCCATAATAAGACTGACTATTGAAGCTGAGAGGTGATCATTACAAAAAGTGGTGAAGGTCCAGATGCACACGATGCGGGACCACCCCCGGCAGCGCTCAAAACACAACTGAAGAAAATGGCGAAGGTCCGCCAAGACCCAGCCCAAAAGCACAGGAGAAACACAAGAAAATACAAAATATATTCTATAAGAAGAACAAGGACACTAACACATCATGACCCTAATTTACAAAACGAAAGAACACTTATTGATTAGCTTTCACTAACAAATTAGGTGAAAATATAAAAATGCATTGATTGTAAACAAGTTAAGCATCATATTTGACGTGAACCACCCATCTACGAGCTCCTTGTACCCATTCTGACCATTGCAATCACATCAACTGCTCCAGCTTAACCGGACTGCACCAGCTGNACTCTGACCATTGCAATCACATCAACTGCTCCAGCTTAACCGGACTGCACCAGCTGCACCAGACTGCACCAACAACATCTGACCAAGAGTGCATTGTGCAGATTGACAAGAACGAAACTTGCACCTTCTTTCCTACATGACTCAAAAGCTCATCCTACTTTGTTTATTACAAGAAGTAACTTAACATTAACTGAGCGGTCGGGGATAGTTATGTGGACGTCATCAGACTATAGTCGGTTCATGACTGGAAGAGACTTTCTTGAAGCCCTGCTAAAGATCTACTTTCAAGCCCATTTCGNATAGCACTTAAAGAATATACACATAAAAAACTGACGTGGTCGAGGTTACCCAGGGCTGGTTGAGTGTTGAATTGCCCGGCGCCATAACCCAGTGGAGAGTTAGTGATCAGGGTCGTTCGGTGGACGACTCAGAGGGCACTGTATATCTCCGTCAGTTTGTTGATGATGTCACGTACTTACTGTTACACTATTTGTACGTTGTGACGATACTGTAGGACATCTCGTGGGCCTGAAATATACTATAAAATTGTGGGTGATACTACAAAGGGTGTAGTAACCTACACATGTAGTAACCAACACATGTTTAACTTTTTAAAGCGGTCTATCCACTGTGCTTGCTTACAGGTAAATAATGTATCAAAATGGACCCAGCACTCACAACTTGCCGGTGACCTTAGCAAGAAATAAACATAGTCTTATGTTGATACGCAATAGCGTTAAGCTCACTGGAGAGAGTGCGGGTAGCTCTCCCCTCGGTACTTAAAAGAANGTCTTATGTTGATACGCAATAGCGTTAAGCTCACTGGAGAGAGTGCGGGTAGCTCTCCCCTCGGTACTTAAAAGAAATATAACAAATGTTCCGCTTGATTAAGTTAATATTGCAGTGAAGTGGTTACAGCCTAAATTATGGTACCGAGATGGCTCGCAGAGTGGGCGACCAATGCTGCTGGTCTGGTCCGAGTTCTGAGACGAACTGGGCGAATGACCTCGGTTTCCGTAACGAGTGAAGAGAACCGAAGTCAAACGGCGAATGATGAAACATAACATGAACACTATGTGATATGATTGTAGTTGTGAGAAATTGTTTAAATTAAATGAAACACATTGGTGACACCTCTGTTTATTAACAAATGTCTATTANATTGTAGTTGTGAGAAATTGTTTAAATTAAATGAAACACATTGGTGACACCTCTGTTTATTAACAAATGTCTATTAGGATTGAAGTTGTAAAGTAGAGAGTGTGTGTCACTGCACTAAATAACATGTTACAAGGATGGAGGCTTTTATAGGAAAATCCTATTTTGAAAGCATAATTGATCATTTATTAATACACATTATATACATTATTATGTTTCTCGTGAAAAGTTTTTGAATTTCACTACCAGTGAATTATCTGAATTCCACTGGCTATAGAGTGTTGCCAGGTTGCTGTCTCCTAAAGAGATATACGAGTCAACCTGTGCAAAGGGGTGTGGAATTCCATGCTTGATTGCTATTAATACAATAAAATACACCTCTTACTGTAGCTGTGAATGCGATGACAGTGTTTAATGTGTTTGTATAAGAGCTGCACACTACTGGTGACCCTTTGGGGCAATTGTAATTTCAGCTTTGGCCTACAAGCCAGTTCGATGCCACCTTGGTGGTGTATTATGGCATAGGTCGTGGTGCGAGCTGCTACCATGCAACGACCAATAACCTGTGCGCCCAACTGCTGTGGCTTAGGGGTAAACACTGTTTCAGATCGCCTGCCCATTTATTAAAAGATTTACTTCTTATAATAAATGAGTAGGGTGGTCTCTTGAGTTACATAATCCTTGTCAGCAAGAAGGTGCAAGTTTCATTCTAGTTGACCTGCACTATGTTCTCTTGTCCTGATGTAGTTGGTGCGGCCCGGTGTAGCTGGTGTAGTTGTGACTGCGGCGGCCAGAGTGGGCACAAGGAGCTCGTGGACACATGGTTCATGTCAACACTGAAACATTCTGAGTGAGTTTTCTATATCCAGAAGAGAGTTAAGAGTTATTAACTATGCACTTATTCAAATACAAAACATGAGTATGTGGTGCCTTGTAGAGCATATTGGAAATAAAGGTGACGTGGTGGCGATGTTACCAGGGCTGGTTAGATGTTGGATTGGCCCGGCGCCATATCTTAAGTCGGTTTAGCTAATGATGGGGTCATTCGGTCGACGGCCCAGGGACCCTGGTGCAACCTCTGACAGTTAGTTGCTTGGTTGTCACGTACTTACAGTTACACTCTTTACCTATAATGGCGAGACTGTCGGCCGTCTCGTACGCCTGATCTATATTAATCGAAACAATGGTGATGCAAATAAGGTTGCCCTACTTGACACTAATTAACATGTTGAGTTGTTTATTCATTTCCCTTGTTACAAATGAATAATGCATGAATGATATACCAAAAATGGCCTCAGCCCGTATGCGGCGAGAACATGTGATTTTATGTTGAAAACCCGATTGCGTCAAAAACTCTCCCACGAGAGTGCAGTTGTATCCCCTCAGTACATTAAAATAGAATACAAAGGTTCCGGTAATTAAGATTATACTATTGCAGTTAAGATCATTACAGCTTACATGTCGGCACTGAGGGCCTCGTGGAGCGAGAGACTTACACCGCCGGTTTGGTTCGGTTGCTGAGATGAACTGGGGCGAGAATGGAGTCGGCTTCCACCACAAGTGGTGCGAAGTCGAAGCCAAGCGGTGAAAAGATGAAACACAACATGACATAATACACATAACATTCTGGAACAGGATTAGGTGATGACCAATTATATTCATTAAATCGATACATTATTACTCTTAAATAATAACACTAAAAATTTATTACATTTCTCATAAGTGTGTGCATTTCACTGCTGAGGACGTGCTTGCAATATACTAGCCACAGTGTTGCCAAGTATACAATGAAAAACATCCGTGGCTGTGTCTGTGTAGGCGATGACGGTTTTTATGTTTGTTGAAATTAGGAACACTGATAAATTACACTTTGTAGCATTTTTCACTCTCTCTCTGGCCCACAAGAAAGTTGGTATGGTGTAGGTGGTGCGGTTGAAACGACTACAGCAGTCAGATTGGGAACAAAGGAGATCGTGAATGCGTGGCTCAAGTCAAAGGTCTGTTAAATTTTGGAGCACTCTATCACCGGAACAGTCAGGTTGGAAGAAATACTAATTATTGACCACATCACTAATTGGCTTGATTAGACAATCAATTGCACTCGGAAAATTATATAGAACACTTAAAATAACCTTACCTTGCTACTCTTCAACTCATTAAATATGCACCTGGTGTGCATTTATTCTGTGATTACTTCGCAAACCCCTAAGGGCGAATTTCATGAACATTTGCCAGTGGGCGATAAATATAAGGCTATTTACTATACTTTATAAAAATTGATAATTACACAGATCTCTCTAGGGTCACCACAGGCACTTGGTTGCATCACTCGGTGAACGATGCAGACACGCATCGGGACGTACGACGTGCGTGTCCCGGGGGCCGCAATGGTACAGCAACTGTGGGCCATTGATGTGATGACAGTGGCTGTGCCAAACCGTGCAGGAGTGGTCCACATCATTTTAGAACGGAGTGAGTGAAGAGATTTGGGCGGCTCTTAATGGCGAGGTCTTGAGATGTTTCTTCTACGATGAAATTTAATGTCTCTGAGTTCCTAATATACTGTGCAATATTCACCTAAAATATCATCCACTCCCAGATGGATTCTACATAAATTATTGATCTTCATAACCAACTTCGTTTCCATGTATTGTTCGTTATTTAAAAATTTCGTGACATCCATTTTTGTTATGGAGATTCAGATGCACTGAGGCAGTAGAACACAAATAAAATTAAAATACGTCCAATCCTCAAATGTTTGATGGAATCTGAAGCCACCCCACTTTCCTAGACGAATATGGTGGCATTTATGTTTATGTATTTTAATTAAATCGTCACTGGTCAAGTTTACTAGACCTTACTTATTGAAAGCTGTTTGATGGAAAAAGTTGTCAGAGTGACAGGGGCTTTGTGGGGTTCGGCCGCTCCCTGTTAAGCCGTCCCACTGTCAAGTTGTTTCTTCAGACTGCTTCCAATAAGTTTGGTCAAACAAAGTTGTACAGTTATGACGTCCTCAAAATTACATTATTGTCGTCTTTTCTATAAAAATTGGTTGGCTTCATTTGCCATCAAACTTTTGAAGAGTGGACCAGTACTAAAATGTTTTTGATGTTTTTACAAACTCAGCCAATCAGAATGGTGCATGACCAAACTAGTTGTCAAGAAACTTAAAAATAACAAATAATTGCTTGAAATGGTTAGGAAGATAATTAATTTATGTAGAAGCTGTTTGGGCATGAATGCTATTATAAGTGATTTATTTACATAATATCACACATTGAGCGGCATAAAATTTCATTTTGCAGGAAACGTCTCCAATAAATAAGTAATCTTTGAATTTTGTAAAGATGCGAAAATAAATTACAACATTTCTTACATTTGTTCCTTTCATAGACTGCATGGAAAAACAAAAGCATTATCTCACAATTTTTTTTTAATATATCTAAATTCATAATTTAAAAAAAAAGTTTGACAATGTCAAAATTGTTTGAAAAAATTGTCGCAAGGATTAATCTAAAGGCCGAAAATTTGTCTAAAATATTATTGTCAAAACTTTGGAAAACAAAAATTTGTCTGTTACTGTGGCTTAAAGCACGCATTGTGGTAAATAACTGTGGGACATATTGCATTTAAATGGGATATTTCTGATCTAAACTTGGGATTTTTTTCTAAATTCCAATCTAAGAGGTATGAACTTCTTAACTCCACGCTCGTCTCAAAACTAAGGCGGCAATGTAAACAATTATTTGTTTGTTTTTTTGTCGTTTTAATTCGGCATGGCTCCGCGTAGACCTATGTTTGATAGTTGTCATTTGTTACTCACTTGTCAGNACGGCGGCAATGTAAACAATTATTTGTTTGTTTTTTGTCGTTTTAATTCGGCATGGCTCCGCGTAGACCTATGTTTGATAGTTGTCATTTGTTACTCACTTGTCAGTCGTGTTGTACCTTTAAAAACAACGAGTGTGTTGGGACAATAACGATTTAAGTGGATAAATGTTTGTACGGGTTTATAATTTAATCACAATGACGTTCCTTGAAGATACATTAATAATGCTGATTTCCCAGGTACAAATAAATTATGATAATGGCCATGAGACGAGGTACTTTAAATGATAAAAGTATACATAATGGAAATATTATATATTTTTCTATTGCGCTTTTGAGTGCATTGCGCAGGAATATGGTTAGGATATTTGGGAATTATCTAGGATAGGGGCTTATCGGATGGAAAGATTTACAATCCTTATAATGGCATCTATTGGTTGTAAGTATTATTCGTACTTGAGCATAAATAAAGGCGTGTCTACATTTGCGCTGTTCGTACTTGTCTGTTAGGACAAAGTTTCACTAATTGGTACATATGATCCTCTGATGGGGGTGCCCCAGCCTACGTGCCCTAAGTCAAAGCGTTCAGCAAATTGAACTTGCGTGCATTCTTGGAATGTTAACGTTCAAAATGTATATAATGGCTGTGCAAGTTGGGCTTTCTCAAGGCATGACAATATAATTAGGGTAATTATATAGAATAGGGGCTTTTTTGAAAATATAATGAATTTTCATGGAAAATTGTATAAATTAACATTACTAATTACAGAGAACACGAATTTACTAGGGTCATCACAATATTCGCATTACATAATTTCAAATGCCCTAGTGGGGAGGGTTACGAAAATGAGGGAAATTGTGGGGTAAAAAATGTAAAAGATATATTAATTATATGTCATTTAGGTTCCGTAAAAACGTTAAATGCAAGAAGAGGTAAATATCCAGTTTAGTGGCTTTTCTGTAAAGAAAAACCCAAAAAGTGGTATATTTCCACCCAACTAATTACTCGGAACACGAATATACTAGGGTCATTAGCGTATGACTAATTTCGTAATATGTGCCCACCTAACCTAATAGAGCCTAAACCCATGATGAGTGAATCACTATTTTACATTTTTAAACTAACCTAGGATTATATATAGGCTTTGAAACTAACCTACGATTATATATAGGGTTTTAATCTAACCTAGGATTGTAGGGTGTTAATCTAACCTAAGATTATAGGATGTCAACCTAACCTAGGATAGTAGGGTTTTAAACTAACCTAGGATTTTAGGGTTTTAAACTAACCTACAAATTTAGTCTAATCTAGGATTTTAGGGATTTAAAGGAACCGTAAAACACACCGGAAGAATATGAATTAACTTACCTAGGTAGGCGGTTGGTACAATCCCTCTGTCCTCTGCCAATTCAACTGTTTTATACCTTTTCTCACTCGACGAAGCAAGTAACACCCACCGCATAGGCAAATATTACGCACAGAAGCACTTGTTCATAGGTGAATATTATGCACAGAAGCACTCGTTCATAGGCTAATATTACGCATATCAGCACTCGTTCACAAAACTTAGCACAGTCAAATTGACACAGTACACTGAATTTGCGCACATCCCACAACTGCAATGTAACAATATTGTTATAGTGGGGACAAACGTAGCAGATTTATTGGGTCAGTATTTTGCAGATGTTTTGAGCAGTGCACATTACACTCCCTCATTTCAAGTCATCAAAGAGACTTGCGAGACGGTGGGTGTCCACTTTGGCGGCTCAGGTTAGAAGGACTACAACCAGCCTTTTACCCTTCTTGAATAGGAGCAGTCTTTATCAGACTCGAAGCATACATCTATTGGATCCGACAATATCCATTAGGCTTTATTGCAACACCTCCCACTTGATGGAAAACTATTTTTGCTGAGAATTTTTTAAAAGTATTTGGATCTCTGGTATTTTCCCTTGAAGTGGTGCGAGTTAACCCTTGTACCCATCTTGAAACCTGGGAAAGTCAAAGTGGATGTTTCCAGCTATCGCCCTATTTCCCTCACCAGCTGTGTCTGTAAGACCGTGGAGCGTGTGGTTAATGCACGTCGAGTGTATTGCCTCAAGGCCTGGCAGCTTTTATAGCTTCTTCAGTGTGGTTTCTGCCGACATCGTTTTGCGGTGGAACATTTGGTTATCTTGGAGGCTGCCATACAGACTGCCTTTTTGCAAGGGCAACACCCCTTGCTGTCTTCTTTGATCTGGAGAAGGCATACGACACAATATGGCGACATGGTATCTTGCGACAGCTGTCCGCTTGGGGATTTCGTGGACATCTCCCTGGTTTCGTACAGAAATTGACGTACTTCCGCACCTTCAGGTTTCGCGATGGTGCTTCCTATTCTTGGGAGTTCGTTCAGGAGAACGGTGTTGCACAGGGGAGCATATTGAGTGTTACCCTGTTTGCTATCGCCATCGATGGCATTCTGTCTGCCGTTCGACCACCTGTGGAATGTGCGCTGTATGTTGATGACTTAACTATTTTCTGCGGTGCTGCATGTCTGCGCATGGCAGAACGTCAGGTCCAGCTTGCCGTCCTCCGCCTTAGCGACTGAGTAGACGGCTGTGGATTCTCCTTTTCCACCGCCAAGACACAGGTGGTCCATTTCTGTAGAAGATGTGGCCTCTTTCGTTCTCCCGAGGTGCTTTTGTACGTCTCTGTTTTGCCTGTATCTAATACTGTCAAGTTTCTAGGCCTCTTGCTTGAGAGTAAACTCACTTGGAGGAATCATATTCAGTCCTTGAAGTCTCGCTGTGTAAAGGACCTGAATCTTTTGAAAACTTTTGAGTAGTCATGACTGGGGTGCTGACACAGTCACCCTTCTTCAACTATCGTGCCCTGGTCCGTAGCAAACTAGACTATGGCAGTGTCGTTTATTCTTCTGCTAGGTCGTCTGTGCTAAAATCGTTAGTGAGTTCACCATACTTGTATTTGCATTGTGACTGGACCTCTTTGCACAAGCCCGGTTGTCAGTCTTTGAGCTGTGGCTGGTGAACCTCCTCTACATTACGGGCATTACCAACTGCTGCTTTCTGATCGAGTGCGGGTGCGTTAAGACTCTTTGCACCTTCACCACACTGCTTTTCTTTGTCTGTACCATAAACGGTTGTACTCCACTCTGCCAGGTTATCCTCAGCTTGCGTCTGTCCACTTGGCACATACCCTGAAACGGTATGTGTGTTGCATTTGCCTCACCATGAACAACCATGGCTGATGAGACAGGTTGAGGTGCACCTTGACCTAGCGAGATTTCCTAAGATGACCACTCCTCCTTTTGTTTACAAGGGCCTTTTCGTTGATCTTGTGTCTTTTGTGTTCTGTGGTTTTATTTGCTTTTTTTACGGATGGTTCCAAATCTGTTATCTCAACTAGGTGCGCCTTTGTGATTGGTGTTTCTCAGTACCTTTTTGGATTTCATCCATCTTGCAGTAATTTAACTGTAGAGCTTTTTGCTATTTTCAAGGCTCTGTGTTTCAATGAGGGGTTTCACCGTAAATTCCTTGTATGCTCCGATTTGATGAGTGCCTTGACTGCCATTCGATCTAGCTCCACAGCTCGTCCACTTCTTTCCATGATCCGGGAGAAGTTGGCGGGGGCTGTGAGTATTGGTGTTTACGTTGTCTTCCTGTGGGTTCCAGGGCATGCGGGCATCCCTGGCAATGAAGCAGCAGATATGGCGGCTAAGGAAGCATGCAGCCTTCCGCTCTGTGATCTTTGTGTCCCTGTGTGCAACGTGCTGCATGCTTCTCTCGTACCGTCCAACAAGTTACGGGCCATCTCTGACTTTCCTGTTTGCGCTCGTCCTGTTGTTTTGTGTACCAGCAGGGAAGATGTGCTTTCTCACCTTTGCATTGGGCACACTTGTCTGACACACAAACACCTGCTTCGTGGTGAACCTCCTCCTGAGTGTGATGCCTGTGGCACTCCCTCGACTGTCCAGCACATTCTGGTGGAGTGTCGCAGGTATGACCAGGCTCGTTGCACTTTTAATGCTCATGACGAACTACTGTGAATGCTGTGTGATGGGGGCACAAGGGTGAGTGGCTTATTCCCATTTTTACATGCAATGGGTCTTTTTAATGTGTGTTGATGGTAATTATCTAGTTTAGGGGCTTTTCTGAAAAACACAATAAAAATTTAAAATTATGATATATTTCTACTCTACTAATGATGCAGAACACGAATATACTAGGGGCATCGCTTTAAAATAAGTGCAACATATTTTAAAAAATTGAACAAGTTTGTGAGATGACTGTTTCTGACAGTTTGTTTACGTTTATGAACGAAACGTTTTATGCCAACAAAAGTTGTTTTAATGAATTCAGCATAGCTTACCTAGTTGATATTGAAGCGGCCGTAGTGTTAAAATAAGTAGAACATATTAAAAAAAACTTGCGAAATATGTTTGTTTGTGTCTATTAACGTCAGAGGAATTATACCAGCCCCCTACCTAGGTGAGTCAATTTACATTCTTTTGGTGTGTTTTACGGTTCCTTTAAATCCCTGCAATCCTACATTCGTATTTTAGTGTAAAACCCAAACATCCTAGGTTAGTGTAAAACCCAAACATCCTAGGTTAGTATAAAACCCAAACATCCTAGGTTAGTGTAAAACCCTACTATCCTAGGTTAGTTTAAAACCCTAACATCATAGGTTAGTGTAAAACCCAACAAACCTAGGTTAGTTAAAAAATGTAAAATAGTGATTCGCCCATCGTGGGGTTAGGTTTTGTTAGGTTAGGTGGGCACATATTACGAAATTAGTCGGACGTTAATGCCCCTAGTATATTCGTGTTCTGCATCATTAGTAGAGTAGAAATATATCATAATTTTAAATTTTTATTGTGTTTTTCAGAAAAGCCCCTAAACTAGATAATTACAGTGTTGATTTGTTATTTTGTTGTTGTGTTGTTGCTCCTCTGGAGTAATTTACCAGGTTTTGTTTGTTGTTTTTGTGACCATCGTTTTGCCTCCTGTTGAGGTTTGAAATTTTTTTTATTTGACTTTCGTTTTTGCCTCCTGTGGAAGTTTTTATCTGACTTTTGTTTCTGCCTCCTATGGAGATTTTTATCTTTTTTTTTTTTTACCTACTGTACAGATTTTTAATGCGTTTTATTCTTCTAATTCTTGTGGGCACTAATGACCACGCTGTCAAGCGCCCCACAATCCCACAGATTCACTCGACTCACTCATTCTTCCTACCAGGAAGAAGATGTGCCTGAGAGTAAAGACAGTGATGCCAACCATAAAATATTATTCCAGCTGCCAATGGAAGAACCAATGTATATGTTAATGTTGTTGTGATATTCACATAATCTGTTCTTAATATAGCTGTAAAATTATTCTTTAAATTAAAATTTTTACTAGGCCCTAATTTTTTTTGCAGTTGGCAAGGTATATTGTATTATAAATACTACTGTGCATTACTAGAATAAATAAAAATTCAATGAATGCTGCTTTTGCAATAAAATGTTTTTGTGTTTGCTTGTATGCATCAGAAATATACTTATGTGCAGAGGCTTAGAAATGAGGTTACAGTTTTATCGAGTATCTTTAAAAATTTAATATTGTTTGTGACCTTGACTGTTGGGGTGGGATGTTCATGTTCAAGTGATGATTCCGGTTCAATCTCCAGTGTAATATGTGATTAAATTCATAAGCCTATCTAAGTGGTTTGGACACCCCTGTAATTAGGAGGTTCTGTCACCATCAAGTTCTTCAAGTGTAAATGTGCTTCAATAAAAAATGTGGGCTGACTTCATGGTTAGGATGCCCAGCAGCTCACCCTTTTGTTTGCAACTCTTGGAAAATTTTGATCAATCCTAATTCTGCATGTTTGCTTGTACGTTTGTATCTTTTCCTCTGTCCACAGGTGGTGTTCTTTGCTGGTGGGTTGATATTCTTCACCAAGAAACTGTTCCGTGACTATGAAGTCCATCACATGCTCATACAGATAATTTTCTCAGCAACATTCACACTTTCGTGTACTATGTTTGAGCTCATCATCTTTGAGATTATTGGATTCTTAGACCCTAGGTAAGGTGAAATTATAGCTTCTTGCATAATTTTCGGAAAGTTTTAAAATTAATTTGTTGGTATTTTCTGATAGTATTCAGTCTGGTCTTTGCATGTATAAGAAAAAATTGATCTGTGATAACTGGAAAGTACATAATGGCAAGAATGAAACAGTGAGGTGATAGGACGGGAAGGGGGAAGCTTTTGTTAAAGTAATAAGAGGTATAATGGGATGACCACAAAGCATTGAGATGACACAGTTTCATGACGAGTTAATGTGTGTTGCTGAAGCATTTATTTCTACGCCGTCGATAGTTGGCAGGAGGTCCTGGGCTCTCACCTCTAGCGAGCATGGTAAGGAGGGTGGAGGGCTCCGTCGAGGTGAGCGCTGCAACACCAGGTGTCGTGACGCGGGCAGGCCATGGTGCTGCTTCCACCTGCTCGTGCTGGTGGTATGCCTGGGATGGCGTGGACGCGGTAACTGTGATGCCGGATGGCGCCATGCCATCCGCGATGACGGGCTCCCGCCTCGACGATACCTGAGGGGCATCTGGACACTGGGCATCGTCGGGCTTGTGGGCCCTTGTAGATGTACCTCCAAGAGAGATGCTGATGCACTTTCCTCCTGTGTGGGTGGTCGGCGGACCTCAATATCGGGATCGCCATCAAGGGGTACCGTAGCACCTGATGCGTCATAGTCGACGTCACCTGGTGTTAGGCGCAGGTCATCCTGGTGCACCTTGACAGTCCTTCTGCCGAGCCAGGTCAGGTAGGTGGTGGGTCCGATGGCTCGTGCGATCACGTGTGGCTCGCTCCACTTCGCCGCAAAGCCAACGCAGAGGTCTCTGCGGACTGCGGGTGCGTGCGGACTGCGGGTGCGCACGGACGTAGATGTGCTGACTGGGTTGTAGTTGAGGTGGTGGTCAGCAGTCACTGCGCGATGTAGCCTCGCTGGTGAGTGCGCATCTCTCGGGGCTCTCTCTGATGCCTTTCACGTCGGGTGTCACTGCTGACTGGGTCACCACTGTCTTCTGCCCGCGGGCAGTCAAATTCACCAGGCAGAGTGAGGAGGTGGTCCAGCAGGACGTTGGTAGGTGACTTGCCGGTGGCGGCGTTGATGCGCCGATGGAGGGTGAAGAGGGTGGCGGGCAGATGGTTGGCCCAGGTGATGTGCTGGTCGCCCACACGGAGCCGCAACTGGGTCTTGAGCTTCACGTGGGTGGTAAATTGCTGTCTTCAGGTGTCACACTCCTCAACGAGTATACAATTCTCGCCTCTTCCTGCTGGTGAAATGCGTGCCATCATTGGTAAGTAGGTTCTACGAATATCCCCACCTAGGGAAGAAGTCTGTCTGTAGGACCTTGGCAACACTAGTGACTTGTGCGCTAATGACGGAATTTGTCTCGACCCACCTGAAGAAGTTATCATGACCACCACAATGAATCTCTTCCCCCCTGAGGGCGTGGAGTAGGGCTCCATGAGGTCCAGTTGGGGCTGCTGCTGTTGTACCCTGTCAGCTCGCCGTGCTTTGAATTAATTGAACTTTTCACACTGTTGCACATACCTGCATGTGCGCCTAGTTAGTCCAGACCAAAAGAAATGTTCATGCTTATTGTGAATTATTTGCTCCGTACCTGGGTGTCCTGCTACGTTGCTGTCGTGCGCATGTCTTGGTACCTGCTCTCTAACACTGGGGGAGAACAAACAGTCTCCACGCATCATAGTTACTGAGAGAACATATTTCTAAATGGCCATCTATTATGCGCCAACACTCTACAGCCTGCTGGCCGCAATGGTCTTTCTGTTCACGAGTGAGTGCGCACTCTAGCTGCGCTTACACCACGTCACGGTATAGA
Source organism: Clitarchus hookeri (assembly GCA_002778355.1). NCBI lineage: Eukaryota > Metazoa > Arthropoda > Insecta > Phasmatodea > Phasmatidae > Clitarchus > Clitarchus hookeri. Next base: position 463,997 of record NQII01000907.1, on the reverse strand, counting down.
TCACGTACAGTGAGGTTTGCTACTGGCGTTGATCTGGTGAAGGTTTAACTCACTCAGTGATCCCAGCGTTGTTGGTGGCAATATTTCCTCCCACTCTGCATCGTCCTGCACCATGACGTCGGCGCAGGATGACATGGACAGTGCATCTGCTAGCTGGTTTTCACTGCCCGCGACATGCTCCACGACGAAGTTGTAAGCTTGAAGAAGCAATGCCCACCGGGTCAGCTTGCTGCATGCTTCGTGCATAGTGTGGAGCCAAACTAAGCAGCGGTTGTCTGTTCAAAGCGTGAAGTGCTGGTACTCCAAGTATGCTCGGTACTTCTTGATGGACGATACGATGGCCACGCATTCACATTCGATGACGTCGTACCTCAGCTCAGTTGGTCTGAACTTGGCACTAGCAAAGTCGATGACGTGACGTTCGCCATTGTCACTGCACAGGTAGAGCATTGCACAGAGTTCTTCTTGGCTGGCATCGGTCTGCAGGTAGAGGTATTTTGTGGCGTTGTACCTCGCCAAGGTCGGGTACACTCGGAAACGTTACTAGATTTGCTGGAAGGCGTCGGTTGGCGTGGCCGTCCCATTGAAACCGCCGCTGGGTTGACAGCAGGTCGGTGAGTGGTGCAGTGATGACTGCAATATCCTTGATGTGTTTCCGGAGCCAGTTTATTATCCCAAAGGACTTCTGGAGCTGCTTGTGCATACGTGGTGGTAGGTACTCGTCAATCAGCCGCATTTGTTTGGGGTTGGGTTTGCTTCCTTTCTCGTCAATGTCATGCCCCAGGAAGTTGATTCTGGTCTTTCCAAGGTGGCATTTGGCAGTTGCGCGTGTGAGGCTGTTGATGGCCAACCTCTCGAGCACAAGTGATAGGTGGTGTAAGTGCTTCCTCCCAACTTGCCGACCATATCACTACATCGTCCAGGTAGGCGAGTGTGAATTCACCAATGAAGTCATCCAACTCTGACCGTCATCGCCTAGAAGGTAGCCAGTGCACACTTCAGTGTGGACGACATGGCGAAGAACTGAAAACGCGTGCCGTCGGGGGCCATGAAAACTGTCGTGCGACGGTCTCTTCGAGCTTGATGGGCACTTGCCAATAGCCACTCAGAATGTCAAGGATGACATGACCTTGGTTGCCCTAAGGAAATGAGGGGATCTTTGATGCTGATGTATGGTGGTAACGCACTTCGTGTCACTTGGTTCACCGGCCGAAAATCTACACAAAACCTTCATGTGCCATCTTGTTTAGGTGCCAGTGTTATGGCGGAATTGAAGTCACTGTTTGTTGGTTCAATAACACCGTCATTCAACATTTTTAGAATGTTTAATAATTCGTGCTTGGTTTTGAAAATAACAATGTGGCAGGTATATATAGGCCTGTCTTGCAATGGCGTTATGGCATGCTCGGCTACTATGGTTCGACAAAAGACGTCTTGTGCTGCAAACACATCTCGGCGCTCGTCAAGTAGCCACTGAAAAGCTGCATGGTGTTCGGGCGGTATATTGCTGTCAAAGTCCGCTAGTGAAACTGCTGGTATTGTATCGGATGGTCGCCAGTCAAGGTTATATACTGTGCATTGCTCCTTTAGGCCAAAATGGATGCGATGTGCTGCGGGTTCTGCTATGGTATTTTGCTCAGTAAGCCATGGTACACCAAGGATGTCATCTTCCCTAATATCCGGGGTAACAAATGCTGTGGTTATTGTTTCTAGATCTCGTATGCGAACCTTCACTGTGACGACCTAATAATGTGCTGGTTTGTGGCTAAACAAATTACGTGAGCGGCTGGAGTGATATCCGTAAGATGTACGAAACTAGGTTGTATGAAGTTATGTGAGGCAGTAGTGTCTATTAATGCATGGCATGGATGACCGTTAATAAACACTAAATTGCAAATGAACTGTGAATGACTTCTACTAACCTGGTTAATTAGTGCTTATTGCGGTGTCAAGTCGGTAACGTTGTCCGGGACCGGGGTGTCGGGAATGTCCGCCTCCTTTACCCCTGCTTCCAGTTTCCCGAGATTGCTGCTTGCATGACTGTTTGTTTGTTTGAGGTGGGGATTTTTAGGGCATGCACTGTGCCAATGGCATTCTTAACTGTCACAATAATGACACGTAGTTGGCTTGGTGGTTGGTTTCTGTCCCACTTCACATTTTTGTTTCGTGCACTGTCTGTCACACTATTGCTTTTGTTGTCACTTGCACCAGTAAATTTTTCTGTACTCCTTCCTGCACTGTAATTTTTGTCTCGTTGTTGACAGAAAGAGTGTGTTTTAGTACTGTCTTGCACTGCATCCTGTCCCTTCACACTGTTCTGACATTGCTCGTGGCTCTATCGTGCTGCAATAATTTCCCGTTCGTAATGCGGCTGACACTGATTTTGCTTCAAGATTATTGCGGCGCGCATGAGTTCATCAAGGATACTATTAAGTAGTGGTACCAATGCGGCACGGTACTCTGGGCGCACTGTTTCTGCCACCACTTTGAGCACATTGTGCTCGGGCAGGTGCAGTTGGAAACGTCTTGACAACATGTACTTTTCTGGTGATAAACGTGATTAGTTTCTCCGTTGACTGTTACTCTTCTAACTTCAGTTTGCTTTGCTCTTGAAGTGATGTGAATGCTCCTCCAAAGCGGCACTGGAAAGCATGGAGGAACACCTCCCACTGTAGACCGTAGTGATTGATAGATTGCCACCAGGAACGCGCTTCTCCAGAGAGTTGCTCTCCAATGCTGCTAGGCCACTCCTCCATGCATACCCCATAGCATTGCAGGCATGCTGTACAGTCACTCAGGAACACTGATGGGTCCTCTGTAGGTGTGCTCCCGTAAAGGTGGGTAGCGACTGGAATCGCGAGTGCGAAGTAACACTGGTTGGTCCAGGTGCAAAGGTTGGGATAGCTGCAGTGGTTTGGTGTTGCCTTCCATTACTTTGTGGCCACGTGCTTGCAGCTGGTGGAACGAAGTTGGGCGTGGGAAATTGTGTCACCGGGTTTGGTTGTGGAAATTGTGGTGCGTGAGTTGGTATCACTGGAATCATCTGTTGGGGGAAGGCAGGCATGGGAAAGTAGGTGGCTAGTGGTGGTATGTAAGGGGCATGGTAGGTTAGGGAGAGGTGCTGCAGTCTAGGCTGGCTGTCGGGTTGTGGAATGAGCGAGCGGCGCTGCATTGCTTACATCTGCCATGTGCGCGCTGATAGCGCAGCTGTGGTGCGGTGTCGGCCGCTGCTGTACATTGCCGACGACGTGTGAACTTACAGTCCTGGACTGTCATTCTCTCGCCAGGGTACAATCATTGCCCGTGTACATGCACTGCAGACACCCTGCATTGCAACACATCATTACTTTTGTCCCCTGGACACACTGGGTGGTGACATTGCGCTGGTTGACTGTCTGGACTAGTTAATAAATCTTTTTATACTGTAGAAGTGTTCAATTGATTATTATTAGTGTGACACTGTGAGCACTGAAAGTTCGGGTTTTGTACGGTCGCGGTTAGGCACGTTGAATGGTAATAGGTAATACTGTAGGCACAAAGTATACTTAAGAGTAGGGATACCTTGGCCCGTGCACTGTAAACTGGCACACAAAATCTTGTTGTTTGGGAACTGAATGTTTGAATTTTGTTGACTGATATTGTCCTAAACTTCAAATTTGCACTGGCTTTGAATTTTGTTTATCACATCGGAGCTGTTCATGTGTTCGCGGCACGGTTGCTCATTGGGCCGGTCTTACGAGTGCACTTATATTATCTTGTGCCTATTTCATATTTGGCCACTACATCCTGTGCGATAGGGCTCAAGCATTGCCAACACAGAGACGTCGGTATGCCTACAGGTGTCAGGCCAGCCATTGTCGACTGTCGCGGTGCGTCAGTTGAACATGTCGGTGGGGGTGTATCGCTCGGCAGTGGAGGGAATGTGCCCGTCTGTGCACTCAGCCCACTGTGCAGATCGATAGTCCCAGCTGGTGTTGCAGTACTGAAGCGGGGAGGGGTGAGTGCGCGTGCCCTGCACCGTTGATGTGATGGTGGCTGCGAAGCTGATTATGGCGCGCTTTTTTGTCACTTGACGTGGCGTTGTTCTGTCATCTGGCTGGCGTCAGAATGTTGTCCGAGGTTGATCACACTGCTCCTGGCATGCTCTTGATGTTGTCTGGGGGAAAATAGGAGGACAAATTGCTCAAAGAGGGGTTGAGGTGCCGGGATATTGTGAGGTTTTTCTGTGTTGAAGAACGTGAGGAATGATGAGGGAAAGGTACGCCACACGGAAGGGTGACAATTAACCCTTTTTGGTTGGGTGGTGTTGGGTCAAGGGAAGTTTTGAGGAACAGTGATAAACATTGTTAGGTGGTTTGTGGATTTGGATACCCGACTAGGCACCAGACACCGTTGGCAGGCGGTGCCAATTGTTACTGCTGACGGTGATCTCAGGGTACAGCGGGCCGTTCGCTCGGACGTACGCAGTCCCTCGGTGAAATGTTGGAAGAGCCCCTCGCTCCGGATACTTACATGGAAAATACTGTGGACCTATTCAGGCTGACCCACTTGCCTTAAACTGAGTTGAACTCTGAGTTGAACATACTAGCTGTTATGTAATTTACATGAAACTGGGTGAAGGCGAATTATAGGGGACCCGTACCCTGAAACACTCGAAGGCAGTGCTTGAAATGAAAGACACAAAGTCTGAAAACTTGCATGTAATTACTCTTGTACAGAAACGCTTACATCACTCTAGGTGAACACTTTATACGTACTCTGGCCTGCAGACCACCAGATAGGCAAAACTGCGAAAATACACATTTGTACATGAGTGAATTATTGGTGAATTAAGCTTCCCCGGGCGATGCTATTCCCGGGGAAGAAGGGGTGGCGTCTCCGGGTGCAGGAAGAACAGGTTTCGGTACGTTACATTAGACTATTGCAGCTAAAGGTGATCGGTGCGAAAACGTGAAGGCACCCGGAACGTGATGCGGCATGTGCCGACCCCTCGAGACACTCGACGGCAACTGAATCTGGCGAGCACTAGCGGCACGCACAGGCTCGCCCTGCACTACTTTCTGTTTGCCTGTAACTTGCAACAATTGAAAGGACATGAACACTTGCATGATAAATTAACAAAATGGACACATAAATATACCCTGAATAAAAACAGTTACAATCTACATTTGGATGGCATGAAATGAGGGTAAAACAACTGAGGTTAAAAATAAATGAATTTGAGAATTACAAAATAAAAACCCTGAAATGCTAGTACGGGTGTATGTGAACAGTTACTCTCTTAGTGACTTTCTTTACTTTAAAATACTTGCTTTGAAATTGCTCTACAAATGATATATGCTGGGTGTGCAACTATGCACCCTCGCCTGCCTGTGGGGGAGGGGATGGTGTACTGCTCTCCACACACTGCACTCGCAGAGCGCTGCAGCTACGCTGGTGTGGTCGACACACTGCGTAGCAAACTNCTACAAATGATATATGCTGGGTGTGCAACTATGCACCCTCGCCTGCCTGTGGGGGAGGGGATGGTGTACTGCTCTCCTCGCAGAGCGCTGCAGCTACGCTGGTGTGGTGGACACACTGCGTAGCGAACGNGCTCTACAAATGATATATGCTGGGTGTGCAACTATGCACCCTCGCCTGCCTGTGGGGGAGGGGATGGTGTACTGCTCTCCACACACTGCACTCGCAGAGCGCTGCAGCTACGCTGGTGTGGTCGACACACTGCGTAGCAAACTGTCTGGAGGGCAGGATGCCATCCTGCATCAATACTTCACCTTGGTTAGCACTGTAGCATTTGTTTATTGGGAAAGTGAACACATGGATCATGTTTCCTACATGCAGTGACACAGCAAGAAGTCAGGGAGCAGGGAACCATACTGTTTGTTAAATCAGTCCACGAAGCGTGCGTGCGCACACACACACAGAGGCAGATATATATATGATAAAAGCCAGGGCTTGGGTTTGGTGGTGTCTGTTTGATGTGGCCCTCTCCCAATGCTGGACCCTTATTTGCATGATGTAGTTGACCAAACTGCTGCAAGAAGAAATAAAAATTTATTGCAACATTTTGTAATTATTGTGGCTCTTGAATTTCTTTACTCAGGTATACTTACATTCCTGGAGTCAGTAGCTGAGGGGGGTCACAGCCAGACATGGATGATCCCCCCCAATAAAACTCTCACATTGACACGTGACTGTCCTGAGAATGTTTCTAAAACTGAAATAAAATAATAATATAATTGTTTGAAATAGTGACTTTACTTAATTAATTTTACATTGTTTTGTAAATGTATGATGCGACAGTATACCTCCTGTTGTGTGTAGATCTGCACTTGCACAGTAGATGATACCCCCTCCCCCCCCCAATTAAGGTCTAGCTAGATCCACTCCTGCCTGCAGTGTATCTTAAATGGTTTATAAATTGCCTGAAAGCCATATTTTGTTGATAAGTCAGGGCTGTCCAACTCTGAAAGAAACAAGGAGAAGTTTTACTCATATGAAAGATTATTGAAACTGACATGAAAATAATTAAATGAAAATGAACACATGGCAGTTAGAAAGACGAGATGTGATAGAGGATGTAGTGAGTAGAAAAAAATTATAATTGTTGCAGTAGTTTTTGTTTTTTTAAATATTTTGTAATAGAAGTTATTTTGCAGGATATGTTTGGGGCAACCACGAGGTAAAGTTTGTTGTAGCCACTACAAAAGACGTGTTTGCTGTAAAGCTACAAGTTGGAAGGCCCTGGCGTCAGTGTAAGAGTGACACTTGTTTTACAGTTCCCGATACTTCCACTGGAACCTGGGGCTCTACATGATGCTCTTCATGGTGATTGTTCTCATCCCTTTCTACATTTGCTACTTCATCCTCAGCAACATTAGGTTTGGTACGTACTTGCAGGCAGCAGAATGGCACTTGTGTGAGTAGTGTAATTCACTTGCTTTGAGTGAAGAAGACTGTGTAAGACTGGAAAAGATTTACAATGTATTAGTAAGGAAAACAAGAAATCCTTTAGTATGCTGTGATGAACTGCTGGGTGTCCAGTAATGTGACATCAGTCATATGTACCTGTTAATGCATGTGTGTCATGTTGCTACTGTGTGGGTCGTGGACAGTTGTTGAGACTGTCTTAAAAATAGGAGCCCCAGCTACATTCCTTTTCAGGCAATAATATAATTAGGTAACTGAAAAGGAATGTGGCTGGGTACATGATTGAGTTCAAATTATGATGAACTTAGGAGTGGTAAGTTAGTATTTATTAATTCAGCAATAAAAGCTACAGGTGATTGACATTTGGCTTGGCTCTATGGGAACTCCACACTTTAACAAGAAAATGAACTGTCTTATTTGTTAGTCTGGTTGGGAACAGAGAATGTAATGGAGGTTACACATGGCCATTCATGTTGCTCAGTCAAGATACATAACTAGCGATGGTGGCATAACTTGAGTCATCTACAGTGCAACCTTGATGCATCATTCCTATTTCTATTGTTTTTTTGTATCCATAGTTTATTCTGTACAGTCCAGAAACACTTTCTTTTAGAAGAATGTTAAGATTGTCTGCATGGATGGTTTTTAAAATGTAATTTTCCCAGCATCCATCATATTTTTTTAGATCCCCAGCTAGATTTTTATACCTATCCTCTCAGCTTGTCTTTTCATGAGCTGTGCTGTTACAAAGGTCATCACTGTTAATCTCTGATGGTACTTGCACTTGGAACGAGAAGCTCACACACATTGCTTGTAAACGTTCAAGTTGAGTTACTTTTTCTCTGATGCTGCGATCTTCTTAGATGCACTTAAATTGTAACATCAAAGAAATTTCATCTCAACGTAAACCATTTCAAGCAGCACAGTGTGTTAGTTTTCATGAAAAGCACACAAACATCGTACAAACACGGAGAAGCTCAGAAGTCACTCTGCTTGAGGAAAGCATCTTCAACTTGATGAAGGAATGGAGGAGGGAAGAGTACAGAATAGTTTTCACCCAGAGCTAGAAGCCAAGGGGAAGGTGGGATGTGATGGGAGACTAAATGTGTGAATACTGTATAGGAAAACCACAGCCAAGTTTTTGTCTCTCATAATAAGTTTAATATCTTTGCCCTACATTGGAATATGTATTATATCAGTGTTAAATTAAGCCTCTATTTTTAATTTTCTTCAAATTTTACATTAAGAACAAGTTCTAGGGACAAGTCTGCCTGCATTTGTCTGCATGCATCGTTTGTTTTATTTGGTTCCTCGGAAAACGATACATAGAGGTTCTACTGATATGCAAAATGGCCATCTCCATATGGTTGAACGTTTTAGGAAATGAAAATACATACAAATCATAATGAACAAAGTGTAATTTATCAGCTTAATGATTTCTAAACAGTTTTTTAATGAATGTGACCCAATGCCAACCTTCCATTCTTGTATGTAATTACATGGAATATTTAAATTTCAAACTAGGATATAACAGGATGATACCTGCCCAATGCTATGGTTTATAAGTAGGTATGGAATCTGCTCTTGGCGTAAGGCGCCAGCACTTGATGCTAGCCCTCCGTGTTAGGGCGTAGGAATATGTCGACACTATTGTCTCTAGGTCCAATTTACCAAATAAATTCACCTTGTTTTCAAGTTACCCTAAGTCAGTTTTATTTATGCTTAACAGGGTCACTTCTACAGGAACACATGAGACAACTCTCCCCTCCCCTTTTGCCACGTAGGCTACGTATAGCTCGACGCAGCGATTTGTGTCGTGGGGGAGCAAGATTCTTCACACTTCCTGTATGGCTTTACTTATCTGACTTGAGGCGCTGGTCTTCTCTCGGCCGGCGACCTCTGGACCACTTCATCACTCGGTAGGCAGACTGGGACGTCTGGGCTGCGACAGGTCCTCCCGGTTGGCGTCTTGACACCTCTCGTATTGGCTCCGCACTGCTCGATTGACGATGGCCGACTGCCGTTGGCGTCTCGTCCCGGATTCACTCCGCACTCCTCGATTCCCGTCGGCCGACTGCCCCGTTCCTCCCGTTTCCTCGTGGTTTTGTATGCTAGTTCGCCATATCAAACTCGCCTCCTCTCTGCACGTGGCTGCGCTAATCACCGCGTCCCCCTGGGTCGTAAAATACACGGCCGCTGCTCCTGTGATCCGCACGTGGCCGGGCGGGCCCGGCGTTGCCCCTTGATTCTGGCCTGGAAGTTTGTTGTTCCGTTCTGCACGTGCGGGAACACTTGGGTGGCCTCTTGGTTCGGCGCACGTGTTCCTTCCGCTGTCCCCGGATATCGTGTGGCTATTATTCCCGCCCGCTCGCCAAAAGCTCTCATCGTTTATTGCGGTAGCTAGCCTGGGACAGACGCAGCCGATGGTGTGAGCTCGGCGTCCCTTGGCAGCTGCGAACGCAGCTGTGCCCGCGCACGTGTGTCTTTCGCTGTCTCTGAATATCGTCTGCACGTGCAGGAACATTTGCACGTGCAGGAACATTTGGTAGCACGCCTTGCAGCTGCAAGGCGCGGCAGCGTCTTCCTGGCGTCATTCTTCCAGCACGTCCGCAAAACCCTTAGTATTTATTGCGGTTGTCCGCCTGTGCGTTTCGCCAGAGTGTTTCTTCTGACGAATAAACTGTCTTTCGGGACGCGTCAAGGATTTGTAGCAAACTGAAGTAACCATAAACTACAAAAATTGCTTTATGTAACAAATAAACAGCAAGATCTCAATCAGGAAAAAAAATCCAATACATTTGTGAAAAAACCCAAACTTAAAGGATTAAAAGGACAAAACTTCTGATTGATGTACATAGCGCTACCAGAAACATTTAGCATTATGCAGAAGCAACCTCGATACCCAGAATTGAAAATGGAACTAACATCCCCATTCCAACAGAAATTAAAGTGATAACTCTATGCACAAACACTACTTAGTTCCAGTTAAAAAAAAATTAAACAGACAGATGGTAAGGCAGTGTGGTTTTATCTCTCCCTCCCCCCTGTTTGTGGCTAACATCATTGTAGAAAACTTTGAGCAAGAGGTGCTACCTGAGAAAGACACTCCACCAATAATCTGATTTAAATACAGTGAAATCCCGATATTTCGCATCCCGATTATTTGTATATCCCGCTAATTCGTGCAAATTTGCCGGTCACTTGAGAAAATCCCTTTAATTCGTAAAAAAAAACAATGCATTCCGGTCCCCTTGATAATACGTATTTATTTTGGTGCTCGAGCTCAATTAAAACGTCTTATAATTCTTATTTCCAACTTAAAAATCTCGTTAACTCGTAATGTTTTTAACCCTAGACTGTACACCAGCTCTAGATTTATGCAATTCGGGCAGGGTAAAAAGACAGGAAGGGTACTAAGGGACGTAGGAGGGTTTGAAGGGCAGGTAATGATGCCGAGTAGGCTGTGAGGCGATGTGTCTGTAATTCCCAGAACTAAGAGGCGCCTTGGTGTCCAGCCTAGGGTTATGAAAGGNTCGTTAACTCATAATGTTTTTAACCCTAGACTGTACACCAGCTCTAGATTTATGCAATTCGGGCAGGGTAAAAAGACAGGAAGGGTACTAAGGGACGTAGGAGGGTTTGAAGGGCAGGTAATGATGCCGAGTAGGCTGTGAGGCGATGTGTCTGTAATTCCCAGAACTAAGAGGCGCCTTGGTGTCCAGCCTAGGGTTATGAAAGGGTAGGAAGGAGCAGAGCGAGTGAAAAGTAAGAGGGCTTGAAGGGAAGGTTATGACGCCGAGTAGGCTGTGAGGCGATGTGTGTCTAATTCCCAGAACTAAGAGGCGCCTTGGTGTCCGGTCTACGGTTATGAGAGGGTAGGAAGGAGCAGAGCGAGTGAAAAGTTAGTCAGTTCGGTCTTAGCCATGCCTCCGAAAAGAGCTAATAAGAGTCTTTCCATTAGAGAAAAAAAATAAATCATCAACGCCGTGGCCGGTGGTGATAAACAAATTGACGTGTCCAAACGTTATAACGTTCCTCCTTCCACAATAACATCAATTCTGAAGAACAAGGACAAAATCGCCTTCCAGACATCGGACAGCAAAGTAAAGCGCTTTAAGACTGGTGAGTATCCACAACTAGAAGAGAATTTAAAAAGGTGGTTTGCGTAAGCACGGAATTCAAATGTACCAGTTGGAGAAAACATTTTAAGAGAAAAAGTAAAAGCTTTTGCAGAAAAAATGTGAATTAAAGACTTTCGTGCGAGTGATGGTTGGTTTGATAGGTTTAAAAAAAGGCACAGCATAAAATTTAAGAAGCTTAGTGGGGAAAGTGCGAGTGTATCGGCAGACGTTTGTTCAGAGTGGAAAGACGAATTGGGAGAAATAATCGATTCTTACGAGCCCAACAACATTTTTTAATGCCGATGAGTCGGGGTTATTTTATAAGTGTCTCCCCCCTACCGATCAATGTGTTTTAAGGAAGAAAAGTGTCATGGCGTAAAAAATAGTAAAGAACGTGTAACCATATTGTTGGCCACCAACATGGATGGATCTGAGAAATTAAGACCACTCATGATAGGCAAATACGCCTAACTAAGATGTTTTAAAAACATAAAAACTTTTCCGATGACCTATCATGCAAACAAAAAAGCATTGATGACGGGTGAATTATTCAAGGAATGGATACGATCAGTGAATACTGATATGGAGAAAAGGCAGCAAAAAATTCTACTTTTCATGGATAATTGTACGGCCCACAACAATACCCCACCGCTCAGTCATGTTAATGTTGTGTTTGCCTGCCAACACTACTTCTAAGCTGCAGCCTCTAGACCAGGGCATAATTAAAACGTTCAAAACCTTTTACCTTAAGAAAGTAGTGATGCAACTCCTTGACAGCATCGAAGATGGGAAGGATCATAAAATCACCTTATTTTCAGCCATAAACATTGCTCACAAGGCGTGGCAAAGTGTTAGCGAAAGCACAATAAAAAACTGTTTTCGTGCTTGTGGATTCACGAAGGTGGAACTTTCATCAGCAGTTACTAAACAAGACTTAGAATGCCCTGTGAAATGGAATCGTCTTCCTCAAAATGAAGAAAATTCTATAATGTTTGAAGATTTCGTCCATTTTGACGATGGCCTGGCGGTAGCGGGGATTCTAACTGATGACAAAATTTTGGCTCCATCTCAGGACATTGATGGTGAAGGTGATGACGAAGATGATGTGCCGACAATTACACCTAAAGCGGCTAAACAATACATCAACAACGTGCGCCATTTCTTAGTGAAATCAGACGTTGGCGCTGAAGTATTTTCTGCTTTGAACATGCTTGACAAAGCCATTGACAATACCCGTGTGCAAGGCTTGCACCAAAAGAAAATTACAGATAGTTTTTAAACGTAAATTTTTTATGTTTCATTTTATTGATTTATGTATACATAATATGTAGCCATGCGTTTATCATTACATATTAATGCAAATTTGCATTATTCTCGTTATGTATTTTTTCTTTTTTTGCTCCCGATTATTGGTAATCCCGCTAATTTGAATATCCTAATAATTCATATTTAACATTCAGTCCCTTGACAATACAAATTATCGGGATTCTACTGTAGTATGTGGTAAACACATTTCTGATTAAGTAGCACAGACCGAACAAAGCTGAAGATTTTGCACAATTCATTAGCTCCCCCATGCCCTGTATAGAGTTTGTATATGAAACTGAATGTAATCAATCCCTCTTGTTCGTAGATGTATTTGTATGCAGGAAATACAGTAGAATTAACACAACAGTAGAGTAGNTTGCACAATTCATTAGCTCCCCCATGCCCTGTATAGAGTTTGTATATGAAACTGAATGTAATCAATCCCTCTTGTTCTTAGATGTATTTGTATGCAGGAAATACAGTAGAATTAACACAACAGTAGAGTAGAAAAACTCACCCTGGCCAGTGTTTGCATTCCACTTCTAATCACTAAAGCAGCATAGTTTTTCTTTACTTGGTACTGTACATGCCATTTCTATTTATTATTTAAGTTTTTGTCCAGTTTTTTTATGATTGCCATTTTGTGGTCTTTTTTGTTCTATTTAATGGAGGAGGATATTGTACATTGCTAATTGGTTTCAATCATGCCTCTACTTTGTTGTATTTATTTTCTATTCAGTTTTTTTACATATTTGTCAGATTGGCAATCAATTATTATCTATTGTTGATGTTTTAATGATTGCTGCTTATTTATGCTGTCCTGTTTCCATTAACTTTTTTAAATTGTGTTTGGCAGTGGACACAGTTCATTTAAACTGTGCCGTAGCACAAATAATACAAAGACGATGTCATTTTCAAGCTCTGTAATTTCAGAATATTTTACAAGTTAGCAGCACCTTAGGATTAAACATTTACATTAAACTTTTACAAAAAATGTGACATGTAAAATTCTAAATGCCAAAGGCTCACAATGCAAAAAGTATAGAGTAAAATACTCATACAAATATATTAAATCGCTCTTTCAAAAGTATTGCGTAGCTCAAAAGTACAATAAATATTTAACTGGCAATAAGCAAAGTACTGTAGAACGTTCCAGAAATATCAAACAGTAACTATTGACTAGAAATGCTTCAAACACTTATACAAAAGATTAAATTGCTGCACAATTACTTATTCTATAGTATTACGTTACTCCAAAATATAAAATAAGAATTTCATTGAAAACATGAGCAGAGTAATATTAAAATGTTTCTAAAATACAAATAGTTACATTGATGACTAGATAAATTCAAGGTATTTAATAGAGCAGTTTGACTAAAGAAGGGCAGCGTTTCAGGTCCAGTAAAGCCTCCTTTACATAGAAATACAAGTTAAAATCTGAAATAAAATATTACATTAAAATAGTGAATCAATGGAAGTAGTCCGTAGACCCTAATCATAGCTCCATCGGATAAATTAATCTACGACAATTAGAACACTTCAACAGACTACACCTAACACGTAAGTTGTGGTAGCACAGTAGCGATAATTAAATTTTAGTAAACAATTGCGCAGCAGACAAAAGCTGGAACTCTACAGAGAAGCAAGAAATTAGTTAGGTCGAAACTACCATTTAGGCAGGCATCCAAAACCAAATTTAGAAAAAATTTAACACGCTGCAAAGCTCAAGACAAACACAATACTACTCCACGCAATTATTTTAAAAACGCTAAACTGACACAAATGAAAAGCTGCGACCATGACTCGCTGTTTTGCAAGCTCCAGTATAATCAGCCGCTCATGCAACTGCATTGTTTAAACGGCATCTTATAGCACCCTTGTCCAACGACGGGTAAACTGACAATTTTAGCTCATATTACAATTTAAATTAGCTGTAGCAGGCGTCAACCCAACGATCTTCACAGGTGAAGAATGAGGCATAGAATGAAAGCTGCACAAGGTGTGTAACAACTTATATTAACTAACCCCTGAATTAAAAAAAGCTGACGTACAAGGAGGAGTAATCAAGGGAGGGAAATGAGGGGAGTAAACAGGAGAGGAGCCGAGTTGGCCAAGGAGCAGGTCACCTTACAGAGGAGCGAAGCCAAAAATGATGCGCGCGGCGGCACCACCGTCGCAACCACCACCCCTAAACCAGTACTCTGGTGACCGTCTCTGAACATCTTGACTCAGCAGACACAAACACTGAAGAAGAAAAGTACATTGGCACGTAGACGAGAATGAAGAGTAGTAGAACAGTACAATAGTTGTAACGTAGGAGACAGTTCCTTCATACACATTGAAAATTACATTTAACAGTTTCAACGATTACAAACAAACTGAGTGATCAGCTCCATCTTGAGGTTTCGATGACCAAATGTTGAAGATGTCCCCGGGGACGGTGTGTAGCCAAGTGGAATCCACTCAGCGCCATCAGAGCGGTCTCTTCTCGAGCATCAGGTACACCTGCCAACAGCAGCTGGGACTGTTGTGGATGGAGAACCAGGAAGACCACTAACAACCCCAGCAGACATCTGTCACTCCTCATCTCGGCTCACGACAACAGCGGCGATAGGGTGAGCTCGGCTCGACTCGGTGGAAAGGAGGGAATCAAGCAAAAATGACAAGGGATTAGAAAGGATAAAACCAATAGAACCAAATTAGACGGAAAAAGGATAAAGGAAACAAGGGGCTCGACTAGGCATCAAGACTGCGAGTTCGGACACGAGCAATCAACAATTACTATCATTGTACATAAGGCTTTAACTGTGCTTTGCAAAATAACCCGTTGGAGCTGAGCGATACAAGGCTTACTATATTTGGTGCTAGAAATTTATTCATTCTGAAAGGCCTTATAAATTTTGGTAAGACCAAGGATTGGGAGAGAGGGTGGAATTCCCGTGGAATCATGCAAAGCACTATTGAATCCCACATTTATGAAATCTAAATCCTGGTCCCACAAGATGTGGTCAAACAGGCCTTAAGATTGTTATTGAATCGTTCAACTTGGTTACCCTTCCGGTAATACAGACTATGGATTGTAGGTGAAATGCTTGATTGCCTAGCAAAAACACATATTTTTTAACCTATTTGAAGTGAAATACTTGGCATTATCTGTAACTATTTCAACAGGGGCACTGAAAACCTTCCACACCTTATCAGTAAGAGTCTTGGCAATAGATGACGCTTTCATATTTCTCAATGGCAACACAATAACAAATTTTTTAAAAGTGTCGCAACAAAATTAAAATACATATATTACCCATATTACACCATAGTCACGATATGCACCTGGAGTTCGGAGCCGGAGATGGGATACACTGTAGCACAGATTCAGTCCTTGTACTCTGATAGGCACCCTGCCAACTCTGTTCTTTCTCCAATACCCTTACTTGTGACCTTTTTGCCCTGAATAGCTGGATTGGTAGGCCACCCAAGCAGGTGGTATGGGTTTCAAGTTCTCTAGGGAACTTGCTGTTTGGGTGACCTCATGAAGGGATGCACTGCTTCCCACCAGCACTCCTCCATGATCCTCTCCCAAGGGTCCTCTCTGCAAGTGTCTGTACCACATACCTGTGTCTCACTAAGTCCTTTAGCGATTTGGCCCAATGTCAGAAGCATTTTGTGGCTAGGAGTACAGCCACAGGACACATACAGGAACTTTTCTGTGTTTAGCTGAACTAATCATAGGAGTGACCACTCCACAGACTCGTTGACTAGCCATTGCCATGCGATATTCCTACTGCGGTTGATTCAGAATATACAGGAGATCACATTGTGGCTCACAGTGGCTCTCTTAACTTTGGTGGTTGCAGTTGGCAGTGATGTTTGAGCCACAGGGATTTCTAACAATTCCTAAAATGACTACAGCAGTTGCCACCCAATGGAAGTTGATGTTTTGACCTGCCCTAGCCACCTTGCACGGGCAGCTACTTTAGCCCTGAAGTAGAGGCAGTCTGGTAATCTGGCAGCAAGCCTTGAGACACTATCTGCCCAATAATTTGTGACTAGCCATTAGCCACTTGCGACCAGCTACTACTGTGTAGTTCCCTACTCACTACCTACCCCAGCTTCTGTGTCCTGCCCTGCATATCCTGCTGGGTAGCATGGCAGAGTGATACAAAATGGCAACAGATGAATACCCATTCCAGCAGATACAGCGTAGTACCTTTGCAAATCTCAGAGCTGATGGTGCATGTGTCACACCTTTTCACTGTGTCTCTTCTACAGAATGTGTACCTGCTGGCTTGGGTTGCAGAGACGTAACTCTGGTGATGTCAAGCCATGCGACTGGCACGGTGCACGTATACATAATGCCGGGTGTCCAGTTAAACATATTTACACCCTTTTAGGCTAAACCCATTTCACAACAGTATTTTCACTAATTTTGATATGTATTCACCTCTCTGTGTGGTTTGTAACATTTGTGAGCAGGCGCGAGTCTTCACTGTGACTTCTTTGATTTTTGAGAAATTAAGTCTGGAACAGTGCCACTTGAGTTCGATAGATGTGAAGTTGTGGGGGGTGGGGTCCCATCATTATTTTTTTATTTCTAGACCATGTTAAGATAGCATTGAAGCCATGCTCTTATACAGTTGCAAGTATTAAGTTGCTGTAGTTAATAGAATAAATCTGTGCTGATCTTGTGATGGTTCAAGAACTATTCACATCAGACTTATGATTTTGACGAAAGTCTAACCAAAAGTCTAACCACTATATCAGGTTTTCCAGTAATTTATAATCATAAAAGGTAAAACCTAATAGCAATACATTACATTAAAATAATTATCTGTTTGTTTGCTTGTTGGCAGTGAGGAAACAACTGATCCGGCCGCTTACTGTTGCCAATTGGCTGCTGTTCATCTACTTGTTCTGGAAGATTGGAGACCCATTCCCTATACTCAGCCCCAAGCATGGGCTTCTCTCCATTGAGCAAGCCATCAGCAGAATAGGCGTCATCGGTGTCACCGTGATGGCACTACTGTCTGGTTTTGGCGCAGTTAACTACCCTCACTCCTCCATGGCATACTTTATGAGGTGCGTACATTCTGCTGGACGGTGGAGTTGATTGAGGTGCCTGCGTGCTAACAAATTAATTCCCTTAATGGGGCTTGTTACATTATAAAAAGGAGACAGAATACACAAGTGCTCACAGGGAGGTATTTGTGGATACACACACACACACGCACACAAAAGTCGGACGAACACATTTTTCCACGCGGATGCGCAGTCACGATGTTTCCCTGGCTAGACCAGCTTCATCTGGTGGCGAGTGGTGGCACACAGCAGTTTGTTGCGTGATGGTCAGCAAGCAGCGAACCTAGCGGCCAGGAGGCGAACTAGGGTGAGGCGGTAAATTTTAAATGTGGTGGAGCGGTTATCTTATGTTTAAGCTAGGTGTCTGTCTGGGTTTGGTGATGTGTTAGTGGGCCAGTTGCCATGCCAGCATCGCAGCTCTGCACTCTTATTAGAAGGAGGTAGGGCCCTCACCACTCTGGTTGTGTAACAGGAGTCGAAGTTCTGGTCGTGAGATGCTACATGTGCTGCAACTGGCCTCTCATGTATATTTACATTTACCCCAGCCGTGGCATCTTCTGTGGCCATTTTTGTACTGTAATTAGTGGGTTAGCTGCCTATTCCCACCATATCCTATATAGCGCTGGGTTGGTGTAGTAGTCAGATTACTCGCCTCTTATCATGATGAACCGAGTTTGATTCCTAGCAAATTTCACCTTGTTTTTCGCCTGTGGGAAGCGTGATGTAAGTTGCAGTTGGCTATCAAGTTTTTTCAACCCACCCTTGCATTCTGCCACTGCTCCACCCTCACTTCACCTTCACTGATGCTCAACACCATGGTTTTGGGCACCGATCAATCTCTCTCAACTCAACTCATTTGTTTCCTTGTAGTGTAGACTTTGTCAGTTTCAGTAAGTACATAATGTTGCACTTTAAGTTAACGTAACTGTCAAATTAATATTCACTTCGTGAAGCTTGTTGTGTAATGGGTTTATGCATGCCGCTTATTTGACGTAGATATAAACACGACTTTGTCTCCTCTTTACGTATCATCACGTTACCCCAGGTGGGGTTTGAACCCCGAAACGACCTGCTACGATAGCCTACCATTATGCCCCTAGATGCGGGGCACCCACGGACACGTTAGCCAAGATTGCTCGCCCTTATGTCAGACGTCACGCCACCCCCTCACGTGTGATTGAGGCTAGCCAAGCAGTCAAGTTAAGTGCATTACAGAGGTGCATAGTTCGGCCACGGGCCGAGGGATTGCGCTAGAGAGCAAAGCTCCACTCGGGGGAGGAGTCAGCCGCCCACACCCCAGACGAGCCAGTGGGCAGGTAGAATACATGGCTGTGCACCACTGAGGAACATCAGTTATTCTCCAGTTGTACTTCTGAGTTCATCTCCAGCAGCTCGCTCCACCACCTCGTGTGCTGGGGCTCTCTGCTGACCCCAACGTCTTCAAGACCTACCAGGAGCTCTTTAAGACCTGTACCAGCATCCCCAGAAGAAGTCTTCGAACCCCTTAAACAGCCTACCCTTCTGGTAACTGCAACCACACTACCCTTGTGGCGGCGGCCCTCAAAGTCCCTTCTGGACAGCGGCATTGAGATAGTTAGGGACAGTTGTTTTAGCTACCTAGCCGCATCTGCTCTTGTTCAGGTTAGACCCAGGTCCCCTTCCCCTGGGTTATGTAGTTTACTTACGTTCAGTTCCTCATTAGGTAGGAGGTAGTACGGACCATCGTGTCTATTCCTCACAGAATAAAAACGCTTTCTCTCAAACCTCTGAGTGCTCATTCTACGGTGACTATGATTTTACCCTCTGTAGACATCAGCACACCAGGGTAAAGCAGGAGAACGCGTCTTTGACAAACCAATTACCGAACCTAGAGTAGGACTGCAGACTCCCTTAACCGGGCGCACGTACGTCGTAAAACACACCCAGTCGACGGTCACCCGTACTGTGCACCTGGTGCGCAGTAAGGTAGAGCCACAACCACTAGCAACACCATCCAAGGGCTGTCAGTCAGCTAGTCTGCCAATTCACTCCATCCACCGCACTGGACTGACACCATAAGGAGTGATAGACTGGTTCTGGAGGACTGCTCATCTTTGGACATACACCCAACGTCATTGTTGGACTTCCAGGGTAAACCCACCGCTCCAACCACCGCGCTGAATTGTCACCGGTTGGAGTAGTCGGGTACGACTTTGGTTGGCTCGGCCTTGGCCTGCTCTCTTCTCGTGAGGCTGATATTTGTATTTATTTGTATGCCGTACACCCAAAGGAGTGGTACGATGTAGCAGGAAAGGAAGGCAGCTGCGACCTACAAAGCCAACGGGAGGGGTAACCCAGCCCCAACTGCACTTTGCAGCATAGCCCCCCGGGAACGAGCTCAAGCCGCCTGCCAGCTGGAGAGGCCTCACCTCCCAGCTCCCTCTCACTCCTTATTTCAGCCCCCGATCAAGACAGTTGGCCGACCGCACTCAATCACAGACTTCTGTCAGGCATGGCCCGTACCCCTAGGGATCGCTAATCCCTGGTTCCAGTGTCGCCGGAACAGCAGCCCTCCCTGGGCTCCCCGCAGCACCACCGACGCCCCAGGTCGGGGCACTTGTTCCAGTAAACTCCAGCAGCAGCTGGGTCAGCAGCCACGCCGGGCCACCTCCAGCACAGGGAAACCCATGGCTGTGTGCCACCCTGTACACAGGACCGCTACGCCCACGTTTGACTTTGTACGGTGCCGTCAAGTCGCGCACCCTGTATTATATACCAGCCAGGGCCCGGTCAGCCGTTAAGAAGGTCAGCTAGTTGAATCACCTGTGTCTACCGACACGTCAAAACCTTGCCCGACCGTGATGTTTTATCCGCTAAAATTAACGTAAAATTTCTGACTGTTTATAGCAGTGTTGTAAAAAAGGGAGTNCCAGCACAGGGAAACCTATGGCTGTGTGCCACCCTGTACGCAGGACCGCTAAGCCCACGTTTGACTTTGTACGGTGCCGTCAAGTCGCGCACCCTGTATTATATACCAGCCAGGGCCCGGTCAGCTAGTTGAATCACCTGTGTCTACCAACACGTCAAAACCTTGCCCGACCGTGATGTTTTATCCCCTAAAATTAACGTAAAATTTCTGACTGTTTATAGCAGTGTTGTAAAAAAGGGAGTTTAATTGATTTGGTTTTAATACGGGATATCAATTATATTTGTGTTATGGGTGTTTGAATTGCACGTGACTTCAAGTAGTATGATTGAATGGAGTAGGTGAGAATGTGAAGCATCATACATAAGAAATTCAACAAAATTCCTCTGTGCAGTTGCTTGGCTACAAAAGGACAAACATATTGGACAGATCAGACAAATTAAGATAGCGTGTGACAAACATCATACCTTTCCACTAGAAATAACAAGTTTAATACATCATCGACATTCAAAAGGTAAGTAGAATTGATTTTTACCTTAGTTTCCTGTGGCAGAAAGTTGCTATAACAGAACATTCATGGAAATAGACAAATTATTACACCGTTTAAATAAAATCATAAATTCTCAAATACTACACAATTTCAACTCAGGTATAAAATTTTGTGAATGGATTTATTACTTTTTTTTAGGAAATTCTGAACAAATTAGTAATACATATAATGTGAGTGAATACTTAAAATAACCAGAACATTATCGAGGTTCAAAATAAAATTATTTTAGTGATTAGAAATGTGATTCATTTAAAACATTTCTCAGGAAATATAAAAGCACTGACCATGTCTCTCGCCCATTGTCCCCTATGTTAGGATCTGCGGTCAAGTGATATGTGTAAGCAAAAATGAGTAGGTCCTCATCCTACGTGACTGACCGCTGTAGAAATTGAGAGAGAGTGAATAACGAAATTTGAGAGAGTCAATTACAGGGGCTACAAATATAAAGTTATATCCTGTGAACTATCCATACAATTAACAATTTCCTGATAAGGAAAGCTTATCTATAAAGTTAACACTTGTGATCTCTTAGTTATTAAACTTATCAGTATAAACATGTTATATCAGGACAAACAGAAATAAAATAAAACTGAAAATAAAATATACATATTTCTGTGACATTAAATGTTAAGCGAATTGAAAAATTAGAAAAATTATCCAGGTAATTAAAAGAAATCAAGACACACATTAAAACTAGCATTCTGAATGTAAACAAACTGGAAAACATTAATCTGGCAGCTGTAAACATTGAAATGAAAATCATAACATTTACCAATGTGTGTCAAAATAAAATGTAAACAATAACAAATAGTGTACTGTTATAGTGTACCCCGCAGCTATTCTATTGCCTCATCACTGGGTGGGCCAGGAAATGGATGACGTAATCCACAGTGCTCAAGCTGCTCTCTCTGGTGAGCCGGGGCCAGTGTTCAATGGCACTTATATACCTCGTTAAGGAGACTCAGTTTCTCTAGAGGGATACCGCGCCAGTGCACCATCACCACATTGCCATCTGGCGCCAGGTCCTCACGGCACCACATCCTGTATTTATCATTGTGCCACGTTACCTGGCGGATATTCAAGACGGAGTACGAGGATTGATGATACCAGACAGTGAAACCATTCTGCTTGAACAGATTTATTTGCCATATAAATTGGCTTCCAGCATGTAGTGAACTGTGGCTTGACAATTCTCTTGCATCAGGAGTGTTCTCATTACATGGTGTATAGAAGGGCTAGGGCCAGTTTGGAATGAAGTTTTCATTGTTGATCAGTAGTACTCTGCAGATCATTCTGCCAGCCAAACGAGTGACAATCGTCACCCCTCGATGCTTGTTCATTCAACTAATAGGACAAGCATTTACTCTTGTTGACCTTATAGCACGTTGTTGCATGCAAGAATAATGTTCCAGCTGAATTGAGACAACTGGCCAATAGGGCAATAACCCTGCTACTGTGCAGGAATGTGTCGAGTCTTGTGCCCCTATGAAACAAAAAGACATGGTTTCCCTATGCTTGTTCGCATATAACGTTTATGAAGAGTAGGTATTTGAAATTTAGGGACACCTTCAGATTACAGAAATTCACAGTGTGATTTCATAATTTTGGTATGGTACTTGTTGGGCAACATTGCTTGCAGGTTGGCTACAATAGACTAAGCTGTCTTTTTAGACAGCCATCATGGTACTTGTAAAATACAAGGTCAATTTTAAAATTTTATTGATATAAAATTTAGGTCATTAAATCCTTGTAAGATATTTCGGAAGAGACTGAAAAATGTATGTTTATTTATTAGGAAATGATTTGGAGGGTAAAATTTGTAAAGTGTTTATGTGTTAGGTTGATAAGCAAAATCAAGTTTTTTAAGCTGGGAAACTTCTTAACTGTGATTTTCTTACCAATTTAATTCATGTTTTTAAGTTTGTCCTTTCAACCATTATAACGAACATGTTTAAGATAAGATTGAGTTAGTAGATTGCACTGCTTGGCAAAATGCCAGAACCTCTTTAGTCGAGCTCAGTGTGGAAAACATAAAGAGTTGTTGTGAAGGTGCGTGGTATGTGCGTGTTGAAAGGCCTGTGACGGCGCACGACCTACAGGTGATAGAGAAGAGGCTCATGCAGACCACGGACATGATTGTGGTGAAGAAGAAGCGAATAGCACTGGCCAAGAAGGGGTCCGTGGTGAACGACCCAGATGATGGTCCTGGCCGTCGCGGGATATGGAGTATGCTGAGGACTGTCACAACGTCTCCTGGTGGGGACAGTATCCTTTCATTATGCCTCTGTATTATTTGCACCAGTAGAACTACTCTGGTTGGGCACGTTTATGCTATCTACATTTGCCAAATGTTCTGAAGAGAGTACGGGACATGTTTTATTTGCAGCTTAAACAATTTTGGACATTTTAGTGACACACAATATTTGCTCCTATCACTAACCATCTGTCGTATGTAAATGACGTATTTTCTCTCCCGTGTAACTTGGCAAGATTTTGACAGTTTGAAAAAAGTAGCACCAAATGTTTACTTTTCGTTTATGTATCCTTTCGCCATCAGCTGGTGCGTGAAGTGGATGGAGGCTGTATATTTTTTCAACATGCTGTCGGTTAATCCACTTGTCATTGTACTGTAATGCTAAACAAATGTTAAGGTATTTTAGACTGACATCTGTCTAAAAAAATTTGTAGGTTATAAAAGTAAAAATATAAAACCTTACAAAAAATTTAATATTTGCTAACTTTTTTTAAATTTGTCTGAGACAGCGAATTTGGGTTAACATTTGCGAGACAGTAGTTGTAGTTCATATCGCACTATGGACGTCATAGCTTATATAACTGGAACTAAAAGTAATTTGGTAAACTTGAATAAGAACATACTTTTATTTGCCAACAACTCATCGACGACAATTGCAAAGCAGTAATTCTGCTATTACTGATACTAAACAGTTCGAGTTGGAAATATGTGATGTGGAATTACTTAAGAATTGCTTAAAGACTATTCACGTGCATCCCACTTTCTTAATTTTATTAATACATTATAGTAACAACAGAGAAATAATAAAATGGGTTTGCGGGATTACAACATGGCGTGTGATGAAGTAGACGAACGATTACCGGCCCAATAGAAATTACTAGTAATCAAAATCGCTGTACACAATATATGTTGCCAAGTTATATGAGATGGACAATACACAAGTGTCTTACTGGGTTAGTATGTTGCAAGCCTTATAAGCAGCCTTCAGCTGAAGCTAGGATGCATCAACTGTCATGAGGAAAAGCTCCCTGTACCCTGTAACTTACTTATCATCTTGCAGTCTTGCTACCAGGTGGTCTTTGCTTCTACAGGTTACATGGTTTGGTCCGTTCTCGTACAATCTCGCTGATGAGTACGGTACACTAGTGGTTGCTTAGATTACATACCTATTTTGTATCTTTCCACAGTCAGTGTAAAAATTAATGTTGTCATGGACCTAGCGACTGACTAAACATGAATGCTATTTTTATGTTAAGTCTTGATGTATTGTGTATAACATTGAAAATAATTGGTTTCTGTGACCACCAAATTAACATAACAAAATTTAATAAAACATTAAGATGTAGCTCTGTTTTTTATAGTTTGTGGTAGGTGGTAATGGAAGTACTCTTGTCATATATGAAAATGAATGCTGTTGGTGACAGAGATGCTTTTTAAAGGTAGAGTCTAAACGTTTGAACACAGCAAATGAGGTTTATTGAGCTCCATGCATACTGCTCCCTAACGACAGTACCAGACATACGACAGCTCCAGCAGGAGATCACGGGGCTGGAGGAGTTGAGTCGGCAGCTGTTCCTGGAGGCCCACGACATGCACAACATGGCAGAGCGGCTCGCCTGGTCCTCCACCCTCCAGGGCCGTTACTTCAACTTCCTGGGCTACTTCTTCTCCCTCTACTGCATGTGGAAGATATTCATTGTGAGTCGACATGCGGTGGCGATGCCTTATTGTTACCCTCGCGAGATAACCTCGTACACTGCATGCAGGGTAATTGAAGCTTGGTGACCATTGGAATTGTCTTTGGAAAGGGAAGCTGTAATCATAATGGAACTGGTGAGCTTCAAGGTGCATGTCTTGTAACTCACGTGTACTAGTGTAGATAGCTTGTAGTCGCTCTTGATCCTTGTCTTTCACTTCTTGTCTCCTTGTGACGTGGCCCAAGCTCTTAGATATCCTGCCTGTTCTATTGCTATTTTTCAGGAGAGACAAAAACATAATAATTTTTATTTCAGAGACAATTTTATGTTTTCTGATACAAAATTGTTATTAATAATCTAGACAAGTATACCATATTTAGCCCAAATTTGAAATTAAATTTGTATTAAAAATAAGTTGTTTGTGTACATGTTTTTTGCTGTTTGAAATCTCATAGTGGAGTTAAAAGGTTTCTGATTTTCTTTGTAGATTATTTTTAAACATTTCTGGAGATACTAGTTTTTTGTAGTAGATCAGTTAATTTTTTTTGTTAGAATGGCTTTAATAAAAAGTTAAGAGGTTTTCTCAGGAGGGTAACAATATGCAGGAAGGATGTTGACCAAGCAACAGGTTGGCATTATTTAGTTCAGTAGTGCAGTGTGTCAGTATTGTGCTCTTGATCTCCATATGTTCAGTTTTATTTAACATTTGTGGTCTCATTGTAATCTGAGTTAGAACTTCAGATCTTAGTTACTTTTGTAGCAATGAAAACCAATTACTACAAATTTTACCTTATATCTTTGTTACCTTTCAACTGTTTACAACAGCCTTACAGATATAGCTAATGCAATGTTTTACACTATATTTGTGTGTTAAAAATATAAAAGGTGAAAAGTATGTTAAAATAAAATTCTTATGTCATGTTTACATAACGTATATTTTTCCTTAGAAAAAAATGTACAAAATACATACCCATATAAAATTATTTGGTGTTGCTATTACTTTCTCTCTATATTTTGTTTGAAAAGAAGGAATCATTTACAATAAAAGCTTTATGCTGGGAATAAATTACATTGGCAATTTAAAGTAATGCTGCTCCGATAAACGAGACGAATTTAAATATTAACAATGAGTACAAAATTAATAATGACAGCTGGCACATATTAACAAAAACAGAAACAAGAAGAGCTTTGTGTTTCAAAAAACAGACCTAATATTTCATTGGCCGTAACCAATACGCCTGATTTGCGAATGTTGTTACTTCAAATGCTACTAAAACCTTTAACCAGTCATATTTGGTCAATAATGAAATACCAGCATAGCCAACTGCACAAGTAAAAACAATCAAATTTGTTTAAGTTTTATCATAATAAAGACAATTACTCCAAGTAATTAGTTATATAATATTAAAATATACTAATGAAAATTTTAAGTAATACATACTAAGAATTGTGGTACTAATTATAATAATGTCATTGATATAGCATGTTTTGAACCTGCCATGGCTGTGGCTCTGTGCATGACCATTTTTATAGTGTTACGACGCCGCTGCAGATTGTTTTTTTCAGTACAAATTTTCGTAGGTGTTTGGCGTATTGAATCTGGGCATTTGTTACTATCAGAGTGTGTGTTCTGAAGTGTTTTTTCAAATTTTCAGAGTTAAAGAAGTTATAGCAACAACAGACTCTTTCTGCACATTGTAAATTTATTTTTCTTTTAATATGTTTTAAAAATTCACTGTGTTGATAACATTTATCATGGCAAGGAATCAAGATATTTGGAATCTGGAACCGAGAATGGTATCAGAATCGAGAATGGTATCAGAATCAAGAATAAATCTGGTAACGTGACATTCCTAAGTAACTTGGTGGTGCAATATATATATATATATATCTCTCTCTCTCTCTCTCTCTCCCCCCCCCGCTGCATTGTTTGTGCAGAGAGCGCACAGAAGAGGAGCGCTACAGAAGCCAACCCACCAGATGAGTTTATGGCGCATTAGTGGAGCCGGACGGCGTTTCAACCCCAAAACGACTTGCTACGATAGACTACCCTTACGCTCACTACCCATCCACACGTCAGCCAAGATCGTTCCGCCCTTATGTCAGACATCACGCCAACCCCCTCACATGTTAGAGAGGCTAGCCAAGCAGCCCAGTTAAGCACCTAAGCTCGCATAGCAGAGGCAACCCAGCAGTACAGAGAGGCCTAGTCCCACCACGGACTGAGGGATCGCGCTAGTGAGTGCAGCTCCGCTTACGGGAGGAGGAACTCTTAGAAATGGGAATGTATCTCTAGCAGCTCGCTCCACCACCTCGTGTGCTGGAGCCCTCTGCTAACCCCAACATCTTCGCGACCTACCAGAAGCTCGTCAAGACTTGCACCAACAACCCCTGAAGTAGTCTTCAACCCCCCTCAACATGCACTACCCTTCTGGTAGTGCCACTCCAAGTCCCTTCGGGACAACACCATTGAGATAGTTAGGTTCAGTAATAGCTACCTAGCTGCATCTGCTCTTGTACAGTTTAGACCCAGGTCCCTTTCACCTGGTTAATGTAGTTTACTTCCGATCAGTTCCTGGTTAGATAGGAGATAGTGCTGTGGTCACCGTGTTTATTCCTCACAGAATAAATACATTTTCAAACAAACCTCCTCTAGGGTGACTGTGTTTATAACCCCCGTAGGCGTATGCCCATCAGGCGAAAGCAGGAGACTGCGTCTTCTACAACCCATTGCCAAACCTAGAGTAGGCCTGCAGGCTCCCTTAACTGGACGCACGTACGTCGCAAACACACTCGTTAGACGACCACCCGTACTGTGCACCTGGTGTGCAGTACGGTAGAGTCACAACCACTAGTGACACAATCCACAAGGCGGCTAGTCAACCAGCCCAGCCAACTCACTCCATCTACAGCGCTGAACTATCGCCGGAAGGAGTGATAGACTGGTTCTGGAGGTCTGCTCACCTTTAGACCTACACCCAACGTCGTTGTCGGACATCCAGGGTAAACCCACCGCGCTGAACTGTCGCCAGTTGGAGTAATCGGGTACGACTCTGGGTGGCTCAGCCTTGGTTTGGTTATACACCTAGTCAGGGACACCTGCTCTCCTTTCGTGAGGCCGACTTTAGTACCTACCTGTATGCTTTACACCCAAAGGAATGGTGCGAAGTGGCAAGCTAGGAACTCAACTACTGCCTTCGAATTCAACGGGAACTGTGACCCAGTCCCGACTGCACTTTGCAGCATAACATCCCGGGAACGAGCTGAAGTCGCCTGCCAGTTGGAGAGGCCTCATCTCCCAGCTCCCTCTGCCTCCTTATTTCAGCCACCAATCAAGACCAACAACTGACGCACCCGGTCGCCACTGACTTCCGTCAAGGACGCCACGTGCCGCTAGGTATCATGAATCCCGGGCTCCAGGGAAGCCGGACTACCAGCCCTCAGCGGGCACACTTCAGCACCACCAGCCGCAGTAGCACCTCTGTCAAAGGACTGGGCACCAGCTCTGGCCGACAGCAGCTGTACCAGTAGCAGAGCAAGGAGTTACTCCAGGCCGCATCCAGTTCAGGTAAATCCGTGGCAGTGTGCCAACCAGTAAGCAGGACAGCTAAGCCCACGACTGACTTTGTGCCGTGCCGTCATGCCACACATCTATCTTATATACTGGTCGGGGGCCCGGTCAGCAGTCATTAAGGTCAGCCAGTTAAATTGCCTGTGTCTCTGACCGACACGTCATAACCTTGACGCGTGCCGCATATGGTTACTATTCAGACGTGCCGCTGTCATACCCCCCGCCATCTTACCCCCCACTAGGGCCCTCCAGTAGACACGTGCCGCGAGGCCAGGCCGGCCGGGGGCGGACAGGCAGTTAATATGTGCCGAGGTAATGCAGAGTTAAGCTAGCAAATCGCCGACGCACCGAATAAAACCGTGAGAACATGGGCACGTGCCGAGAAAAGGGCTGACAGTGTTTGGCATTATGGCCACGGCCCTCCCTCCCCAGCCTCCAACGAGTGAGACACGTATGAGGATCTAGGGAGGGCATCGAGAGAGGTTAAAAGCTAACTTGCGGAAAAAGGAGGGATCCAGTAATACCTCGCGCCGAGAGGCGGCGGTCGGGTGGGGGCTCGCCAGGAGCACCACTCCAGGACGTGAAGTGAGTTAGTCGTGCAGTGCCGAGAGCGGGAGTCGAGTGGTGGCCTCAAAGAGAGGAAGTAGACAGTTGGAAATCCGCGCCGAGAGGCGGCAGTCGGGTGGGGGCTCGCCAGGACCACCACGTTGGGACGACTGAGTCAGTCAGTCGAGTGAGTCAGTAGAGCCAGTCGTGTAGAGCTGTCAGTCAACGCCGGGGAGCGGACCCCGGCAGTCAGTGATGTAGGGGGTCAGTCGGATCGTGAGGTCGCCGAAGTCAGTTGTATCGTGAAGTCGCCAAGAAGAGAACCCGGGACAGTCAGTCGTGGAGAGCCATCATTGAGGCTGAAGGGTCAGCCCCAGAAGAAGGAGGAAGCCAGCTGTGTCCACAATGCCAAGAACGAGCAGAGGCCCGTGAAGGGCCGCCTAGCTTACCAGACCTCAACCTACCGCCGGAACACCCGCCCCTCACGACGTCGGCAGCAGTTAGCACGAGTACTATAAAGCCGCCCTTCAGGCTCACAACTTGCAGGGAACCGTCTCGGAGGTGTCTATGTTTTTATTGTTCTTTTAAGCCTAATATAAACTTTGTAAACTGACACGCTGAGAGACGTTATTGTTACCCTCTATTCAACACCCAAGGCGCCCGTAGTCTATGCCAGAGAGATAACCACACCCTACGAACCATCCTGTATACCGCAGGTGGCGAGTAGCGTCAACCTTGCTCGAATGTGACGTCGTCGTCAGCCACCCAACATCATGCATCAAACTAAAGCAATTTTCGTGAAAGTTTTGTGAGTTCGTGCCTTTCGAAAAATAGCTCTCCCAATGAGTAGTCTTATTTTTCTAAGAAACTGTCTAATCAGTTGATGCATCTTAGGCTGATTTGCGACCCTGTTTTTTGCTAGTTTTGATGGGAATCTGTGTTCACATATGCAGTTCTGAGGAATAGTTTCAACCATAACAAAACTACCTTTTGAAAAATTGTAACAAACTGCATCTTAGGTGAATTCGTACCCAAGTTTTAGGCTAATTTTTCTGGTAATCAGTATTCATATCTCAATTTCTGGGAATCCTTTTACGGGTATAAGCCTACCATTTAAATATTTACATTTAATTAATAAAAAGGTTTTTTTTCGTAAACAGTAAAACACAGTCTTATTGGTAGCTGACAGAATGTCCTGACAATACATAGGCTTGCATTTCGAGCCGATCTCAAGCCGCGTGCAGGTATTCGGTTGAGCGTGATTTTAGAGTATTCACAGACCTCTACCAAATTTAGACATGAGGGATGTTCAAATTATACCACAGAATAATTTTTTTATTTAAACATGTATACAGGTAAATGGTAAATATGACGATTTATCTTCTTATTTATGCTTTCATTTGCAGTGACTTATATTCTAAACATTTTTCATTTCATATATAACGTATGAAAGATTACAAATTTTTAAATTTTAGGACACCAAAAATATCTGAATATTTCACAGTATTTAGCAATGTTATGATTGGAAATTGTAATATGTTCTAACTAGTTTTCTATTAGCTTGCAATTTTTTGGGAACACACAATATAAATGTGTAGCAGGACGTAGTATAGGTTGTTTGTACATTGCACTTGCAGAAATATGCGAGGTTGAAGTTTTTCGTCGTACGTGAATCAATGGTGCTTGTGTGTTGGCAGTCAACTATCAACATAGTGTTTGACCGAGTAGGCAAGAAGGACCCGGTGACACGCGGTATGGAGATAGCAGTTCACTGGCTCGGCATCGAGATGGACGTTACCTTCTGGTCGCAGCACATCTCCTTCTTCCTGGTTGGCTGCATTGTCATCACCTCTATCCGTGGCCTTCTACTCACCCTCACCAAGGTGAGCTACTGCTTGTTGTGTACAGTAGGCATAGGCCACCCTTCTAGGGATGGGTTGATACCACATTTTCTTGATGCTCTGTACTACTATTGGTACCAAAATGTTCTCACGATACTCAGTGCTGGTACTTTTATCAATACTAAGTTAAAATTTGGTTCTGAGGATATCTTAACACACATAAAGAGAACTTCTTGACTTTAATACAATTTTTACTTAACTTTAAGATGTTTCAGAACAACTTGCCTTGCCAATTTTCTAATCTTAAAAGAAGTCTAACCTAAAATTATATGAACACAAAATAATGAGATATGACAGGAATAGGCTGCTAGGCTACTGATTACATTATAAAAAGTAGACAGAATGCACAAGTACTCGCAGGGCTGTACTGGAGGATGGATGGATATATATATACACACACATGCACGCGCAAACACACGCACAGAGAGAGAGAGAGGAGAGGAGAGGAGAAGAAGAGAAGAACCCAGATCTAGCAAAATGTTACGGATACTGAAAATCGTTTCACTATTTCATTATTTCGCTGTTTTGTTAAATTCAAATTCAGCTTACCTATTTTACCATTCCCAAGGCCAAGAAGTTGTTATAATAACATATTTTTGTCTTCAAGTTAAGCCATGGTGTGAAGTGGGTTGCATACCAGCAGGAGGCATCAGCTGGCCTGAGCCAACTCTGGGCACTAAAGGGCGGTCTGTGGCATATACTGCTTAACGTCTCTTCTTGGAAGGGGGCCGTGGCTAGAATGGTTAATGACGTGAGGGCTGCGCTGTGTTTATATAAGCTNGGGGGGGGGAGCCAGCCTGGGATGTACATGTGGAAGCCCTTGCAGCGAGCAACTAGTGGCAGGGATTATGCACCTGTCAGACTGCCAGGCTCCAGAGCTTGGTGGCTCGTCTGTATACAGGGGGTGGTGTGATTACAGTGGTTTGTACAACATTACTGCTCTTGTTTAGGATTGGAGATGGGCGAGGGGGGCAACTCAGGCAGATTGCTTAGGAGAAATGTTACCCGTGGTGCGTATGCTTCTCAGTAACATGGACTCAGATTGATTGATCGATTTTGTTTTTATTATATAATGAACAGGTTATACAGGAACATACAATCTCAAAAATGAACAGTAATCAAAAGAACCAGCCTGCCAGTGTAAAATACACTCTTCTGCACAGATGTGGAAGAAAGGAGCGCCAAGGACATATACTGATGTAGTTGTGCACTAAACCCTCCAGATCACATAATTAATTTGTGTTATTACCTGGTTCTCATATTTTTATTGGCAATCTTGAATTTTGTGTGTTTGTCTGTTGCAGTTTTTCTACGCCATTTCAAGCAGCAAGTCTTCAAACATCATAGTTTTGATTCTAGCACAGATCATGGTAAGTGTCTGGGATTTATGTTGAGAGTTGTGGCTCGTAGCTAGGTATTTAATGTGAGCCCCTTGGGTTTTGCTAGATGTTGCAACATGTCATAATCAATTATCTGCAATAGATTCTGTGATGTGTGGTAATTACGGCTGGTAGACTCTTGTCTTTAACACACCTCCACAGGAAGAAATCGCAGGCTGTTAGGTCAAGGGAGCATGGAGGCCAATAAAGAAGTTTGCTATTAATCACCTCTGTCTGAAAAATTGCAGGTTTTTAAAATTAAGCGTTCTGTTTACTTTAAAATGTGATGTGGCGGTCGACAAGGTTCAATTGCTATGAAGTAACGTCGCTAACATGGATAATGAGTTGCTTCCACGCGCTAGACGAGTCGAGGGAGGGAAGGGTGACCTCCGTCAGCTGACAGCATGTGCGATCAATATCTTGCCGGGCGCCTACAGACCACACCCATGGACTACTTGCGTTGCCTTACCCATCTAACTTTGTATGCTATCAGTACTGCTGCAGAGTACTAGTAATGGGCGAATTTGATTTTTACAACTTTGAGTCAAAGTTGTATGAAACTCGAGTGGAGTCAAGTGGAGTTCACTATAAAATTTTGAAGTTGAAATCGAGTTTGCACGACAAATGTAAATGTGTACCTATGTACACGGGTATAGGGTATAATGCCTGCGTCCTTATAACTTTCTCCCCCTCTTATAGTCATGGCTTACCAAGAAAAGTTTGGTATAAGTTTCTACCAATAAGAATAAACCTTAGCTCAGTTACGTTATTTGCTGCGCTACTTTTTCCCTCCCGTGGACAAGTGAATGACTATGGTAGGGATGTGATGCTGATAGGAAACAGAAGATAACTGTTACAGGGGTGGAGTGAGATGGCAACTTTCAGACCGGTCCATTGACAGCAGTCCACATTAAAGTTTTTGTTAATAGTTGCTAATTTTTTTCAAACATAGGTGTTTAAAACAGTAATTACATGAGCAAAGTAATGAGAAGTTTATGCATATTTCTAGTGGAGGTGTGGCATGTGAAATCAACAAAATGTAATTAATTTTTTGCCTCACCATTTTCCATTTCTCTGAAACTTGGGTAGTGCTTTCCGTCACTCTTCCTGAGCAAAACCCCAAATTTTTAAGAAAAAAAAAATTCTGAGATATAGGCAATTACTTATTACAAGGACAATGTAAAAAAAATCATTTTTGGGGCATTTTTAAATTGTGTAATGATAATAATGTAATCAGGTCATTTGGTTAATTTTCTTTTGTTTTTCGCGGAATCGTAATTGCTTATCAGTATTTGACTGTTTTAGTGTGTTTATCCATCATGCGTTTGCTTTTTCGAAGTCACAGTTGAGGTTGCATCAGCAATCGGAGATNACTGTTTTAGTGTGTTTATCCATCATGCGTTTGCTTTTTCGAAGTCACAGTTGAGGTTGCATCAGCAATCGGAGATAAGGACTGTTACCACATTCATATACTTTTTTCCCTTCGAGAATGTTCTAGAAATTTGATTATTTCACTTATGCATTTCGGCTGGCATGGGAAAGTGGTTGCTACTAAGTTCACACAGTATCTCAGGGGATTCTGTATCAAGCCATGCCCTTATTTGGTTAGGTTTTCGGCACAATTGTGTGAGAAGTGGGGGTAGTGCGTGTGGCGACTTTAGCCCTGAGTGCTTGCCACGAACTAACAGTTGACCAGCTTTAGAAGAAGACTCATCAAGTGTCGAAAATTTTGCCCACACTGGCAACACCTGTGACCGTTTTATTTATTTTTTCAACTTTTAAATGGTTTCCACCAGTGTGGGAGGTCACTAGGGTGCCAGAAGGGATATGCTGTCCCTCCTGCTTTCGTAATTTCCTTGCGATGCAAGTTTTTAGTGACATGCATAATTATTGTACTCTGTGGCGCTGTTCTGGGCTTTAACTGGCTCGTTAAACTGATTGTTCGTGACTCTGCATTAATGGAATAATGTGAACTGTTCTTTAACTTGAAATAAAATACGCAGGAAATTATCCAACACTTGAATTCTTTTATTTTACTTTATTTTATTTTAATATGGCACCTTTATTTAAGTCTCATGTATCTACTGAGTGAAACAGAGCTGTGATTTACAGCTGCCAATCTGATGTCTACAACATTACAATTGGCCATAACTTTTTTTTCTCTATAAGCTACACAGCTCTATATGGCGTCCTTAGAAGTTTATTGCATGTAGTTTTTTATGATACATTTAAATCCTGAGATTGTTGAAGTCTTTTTAATGTTATACGTGTCTAAATCTGGCCAAGCAAACTTCAATTTCCCACAAATTTAGTCATTAAAAATTAAGTGAAGGACTGCTAGTAACTACTTCATATTTTTTCCTTGGGTACTCTCCCATGGGTAGATAGAAAAATCAGCTTGTTACCTCAGTCCTTTAATGAAAAAAATAATAATAATAATATTTTTTTTGTGATTCCAAGTTGTAAAATAGTTATGGCACTTAGAATATGATGAAATTTCATTAATGCATATGGTATTTTCTATTGGAAAAATGTACTGTTTTTGGTTTATTTAGTGTGAATATAGTTTGAATGGCTTTGAAAGAGCTCACAGATTCTCTAGTTTACAAACATTGGAAACCTGGCAGCAAGCGCGCTCAGCAGTGACTGTCTTGCATGTTGAGGCTTATCTGGTGTCAGCAGGCCTGAGCCTGTTAGCTTACTCTGCAACAACCTCTCTCAGGAGGTCAGACCTCTCCGAGTGTGACTGGTGTTGCCATCTTGCATTCGCTAACAAAAACCAGAACACTGCTCAAGTCTCGGAGTGCTGTAACAAAATATGACGTAGAATACAAAATTGCTTTTTTCTAAGATTTCATTCGTTTCGAGAGCTTTTGAAACTTAATGAATGTGAAAAAATTAACGAATAACTTAGAATAATCTCTCTGTACTACTGGTTTTCAGTCCAGTGGCTTGGCGTGGGAGACATTGCGGTCTGATCCAGGTGTCACGAAGAGCGGGGCTCCTGTTGGGGGTTGGTCTATAGTTTCCAAGCAGATGACTGGGGCAAGCGGGACGTCGCAGTATTTTTCTATCAACCTCTCTCTCTCTCTATTTATCTCTCCCTCTCTCCCCCCACCCCTTCTCCCTCTGAGTGAGCGAGGAAGAGATAGAGATATAGAGAGAGATAGATATATATANCCTCTCTCCCCCCACCCCTTCTCCCTCTGAGTGAGCGAGGAAGAGATAGAGATATAGAGAGAGATAGATATATATAGAGAGAGAGAGATATATATAGATAGAGAGATATAGAGAGAGATAGATAGAGAGAGATATATAGATAGAGAGAGAGAGAGAGAGAGAGAGATCGAGATATATATACACACACCGCAAAGTTTCATGTTCGTGACAGTTTGCATGCATGGCAAATGTCTGTCTTTTAAAGTAATTAATTATATTTCACTGCAAAAAAACTGTTATTTCGAGACAGAAATAAATTAATAAGGTGATTAAAATTTATTTTTTCACTGTCTTTTAATAATTAATCATGCAAATCTTCTGCTTTTTCCTGTTGCGAGTTACGCTGCACTCTGACTCGGTGCTTACCCATTAATAGACGACATTAGTTGTCGAATAGGCCCTTACAGGTTATCAGTTTATTCAAAAGATGTGTGTCTATATGAATCCCCCGATTTTCCCGCAGGAAGTTACTGAAAATGACGACAAGTAGAGGTCAAGTATATGCTTCTAGGCATAACATTTTAATCTCAAAGATGCTGTCTATTAAGTTAAATTAGTATTTAGTTTTAAAATCATGTTGATTTTACGCCAAAAACAATTAAACATCAAACTTTAAGAAAAAAAAAAACGACTTTCAATCACAAAAAAAAAACATCTGTGCAAATAATAATTTTTTGTTAAAATGTATGGTGTAACATTTTCAGATGAAACCATTTGCTTTGAAATATTACTGCTGATAGGTGCAACTGTTTTGAGATACTGAAAATCCTGATAAAATTTCTATGATCGCCAGGCGCACTTTACTTGCACTGCGGCCAGGTGTGCAAGGGATATCGGCCGAGAAAGAGGATACACATTTTTTTTTTTTTTAGCTAGACATCTTCCCCTCTTGAAGGCATGTAAAGGGAGGAAGAAAGGTGCATGGCTGAGGGAGACAGAAAGAGGGGTGAGAGAGAGGATGCTAGGGTGCTAGGTAACCACTTCCCCTATCGTCATGCGTGTAAGGGGAGGTAGTAAGCCAGACTCGCACTACGCCGCAGGCCTGTTGGGAAGACGTCGCGCTGCATAGTCGTAATAAACGGTGGCACATGACGTATTTCACATCCAGTTACTAGATGTTTGCATAAACAACCAGCTTAAATTGATCGTTGTGGGAAATCTTAGGTGACGGGACCGAAACATCAATAGACGCAACATCCGATAAACGATACAAGCGTGTAGCTTTATCATTATTTATATAGGAGTTTTGCCTGAACCACTGAAAATTAACTGTGGATACGGTTTATTGGTACAACGAGAGTTCACAAAATGTGAGCACATGCAGTCATCATGGTGTGGTATGAAGGAGCCCATAACAGTGTGGGGGTTGTGTGTCGCAGGGCATGTACTTTGTCTCATCAGTGCTGCTCATGGCGTGGTATGAAGGAGCCCATAACAGTGTGGGGGTTGTGTGTCGCAGGGCATGTACTTTGTCTCATCAGTGCTGCTCATGCGGATGAACATGCCAGCAGAATACCGGGTGATCATCACGCAGGTTCTGGGCGATCTGCAGTTCAGCTTCTACCATCGTTGGTTTGATGTCATCTTCCTGGTGAGCGCGCTCACCTCCATCGGCTTCCTCTACTTGGCACACAAGCAAGCTCCTGGCGAGGCGGCGTAGCGAGGGAACGCTTGTGTGATTGCTGGGGTACCTCAGCCTGCCGGTCTTGGCTTCATGGTGATACTTCGTGCTGGACACCCACATTGTGTGTATGTACATATGGTCGTCTTGAATAAATGCATTTATTTACCGATTGTGTACAAGTGCAATGTGAAAATCATTAGTTTGAAGTGGAAAAATGAACATCTTGTTGAGTTTCATCGCGTTTTTGCCTAAACATATATTGAGGCTAATTCAGGAAAATCGCACTTGTAATAGTTGCCTGAGATTTGTGGGATTAGTAATGAGCTATCACCAAGGACAATTACAGGAGTCGTAACAGGTTATGCAAAAAACTGACAAATTTCAGAGGCCATCTGTTTTACTGTTAGTTGAAGAAACCTGCAAAGTGTTGTGACATCGGAACAATTTAAATAAGACTGTGTAGGTTTCATACAGTTTAACATATACATGTTCCTTCTCCAGTTAATTGAAAAGGTAAATGTTATATCATACAAGCATAGTTTTTGGTAACATTGTGAATATTAATTGCGTTGTATTGTGTTAAAGCTGCATCACATTGTGGCAAGTTTTGTTCCCAAAACTAGATTTTATAAATTTTTATTTCGATGTGTAGTGACTATCAGTGTCATTAAAGAAAAGTTTGCAACTGTGTCTGCTCTTTATGTATGCTATGCTCCAAACTTTATCTTTTCCATATCCATAGTTGTATGCAATACTAAAAGATTGTATTTATTAACATTACTGAAGACCTTATATACACGCTGTTGTCTGAATTATTAGCACTTTCTTTAGCACTGTTGGTACAAAAACAAAATGTGTGTGGAACATGCAGAATGAGAGGTGTGTGTAAAATCAGAAGAGAGATGAGTAACTTCTGGGCATTTTGCCATTTTTTTTTTTAGATTAAGCATTTGAGCAACTATCTTGCTAAAGCCCAATTTTTATAAAAACATTGTTTCAGGAGATCTTGAACTTTACTAACATTTCAAATGTGGGCTGGAAATCATTGCAGACTTTGAATAACTACGAAGTTTTAATGTCAGTGCTCGGTTGTGATGCGTTCACCACCTGAATTGTACCTCTCGCTTGCGAATCAGTTCCAAGCAGGAATACATTGCTAATGAGAATATATTACAGTTTGCTTTCCTTCCTACACCAGTGTTTTTGTTGTCTAAAGAGTACTAGAAAGAATCTCACTATTTTATTTGCACTGGCTGTAATTCTTAAAAGTTGGTTGGCAATGTGGATTTAGACTGTGATTACATATATTAAGTCATTTGTGTATGTGTAAGACTGAAACTACATTTATACCAGTTGAAAAAATATATAATTCTGAAAAAAAAGTGTTAATGTTCTTTTGCATGTGAACTATCTGCGCAGTTCTGAATGCATAGGGTTACCACATGTCCACATTTATGTAAACACATCCACGACGTTAGTGTTTCAGTTACTGTCCTCCTATATATATTTACCATTCCTCCTCTCACTCAGCATGCTTAGATCTTCACAACTATCTTTCTTTGTTGGTGACATCTAGAGTTGAATTTAGGACACACTCACTTGCTTTCTGGGAATATTAATAGAGTATCTAGCTAAATTGCTTATATAGTTTACTACTGAAGCCAGTGTTAAGTGGACTTCGTAGCTGAGAGTTGAAGGTCAAGAAACGAGAGAGCGATACGAGTGACAGTGCTCCTAAGCGCAAGGCGTGGAATGTTTCCGTCGAAATTGTCGTATAATCGTACTATTCTCTTACTGCGGAAACTGCATAAGCAAGCTTTAATAATGTGTTTAAAAGTAAAAGATAGTGATATATATAATTGTTTTCTGGCAAAAAGTTGCATTTCCAGAACATTATTACCAAGATACATGTATTCGCGCTAACAACGATTTCACAGACAATGTTTCAGTACATACTACTCTTAATGCTTTGCGTTGGCTGTTCATGCATTTGTTGCTAGTATGTATTAAAGTACTTCTATTAATCCAGCTACCTCTTTATAAAATTATGTGCTAATTTCTGTGTAAATTATTTTGTTGGAAACTGTTAGTTGTTATTTCAACTTCTATAATTATTAAAATATGCATTACATAGACATTGTGTCACATTTACTGTTTAAATATTTTTGTTAACTAAATAAAGCACTTTTTCTTTGGCTTCATTGGATTCATTCCATACAAAATTGTTTGTCCAGAATTTTTAAAATAATTATAGGTTTTTTTATTTAATTCATTTAAGTAAAAAGTGTCGAAAAAGTAAATTTACTCCTGGTTTTCCATGTGTAATGTTGTCATTTCTTGATTCAACCGTGAAAAGAATGAATGGCTTGTGTCATTGGGGCGTCTGTAGAACCTGGCAGTGTAGTTTTGGTAGTATTTTTAGCTATAAGAAATTAATTTTGAAGTAACTTTTTATACACACACGAGCCACCTTTACAGTCGAATCTCCACTAAATAAACCTGGTAATAACGATTCTGTCAAAGACCCTATCTTGGCAAATGGTACAAAAATTTGGTTAAAAAATTGAAAGTGTTGAAGGAAATAGGGCAAAAACTAAGCTTGTTACATTTATTTTGGTTGCTAACCATTGTGATTCTCTTCAACAGTGCTGTACAACTCCGAAACAGGAGCAATCTGAAAATACACACAACTGTACGGGGTGGCCCCTTCCTTCAAGGTCGCCAATATTACCCACGCACCTGTCCGACTGCCACTACTAAAGATAAAGGCTGTTCGTGGGAAAGTGAGCACTTTTGTAAGTCCTGCTTATTTTCTGCTTTCAGCCCATTGTGTACCCTACCGCAGTATCTCAATGTAAACACTACCATGTGGTGTATGTTGAATCAGCTGTTCAGAAGTTTGCTGTATTTATTTACAGAACAATGCAGCATGTGATTATCTATTGTAGTGTACACTGTAAATATGCACATGTTAATTTCAGTAAATAATATATATCTTTGTGAACACTGATGATGTGATTTTTACTATTTAGAAATAAACTGCCTGACTATTTAGGACATTCCTCCTTAAATTATATGAATATTATGTTAAATAACATTAATGGACAGAACCAAGGAAAATGGCATGCTTAAACGCCTTTAAATGACACATTTTATTTAAGTAGAATATTACAAAATACTATTCTTCCACTGCACACATTACAATTGTGACAATATCTGCAGACGGATCACAATTCTCACTGATAACAGTGTGCTACTTACAGCAAAAATTACCATACGAACACTGGAAATAGGCTAAACCAAACTGATAAAAATTTTTACAGCGCACCTCCATGGTAATATTTATCACTAAATGCATGGCAAAAAAAAATCCGTCCAGATGATTTTTTTTTTTTTTTTTTTACAGGATCCAACAAACATTACAGTTTGGCCTAACTTTTCTTATGAGAAAATCACATTTGGTTTATAACATTAGAATGACTACAGTGATGCGAATGTAATTTCATCAGAATACTAACACATGAAAACTTATTTCATGAAATTGCATTAACGTATTTAATGCAGAATCCAATTTTTACTACTAAATTTGAGGTTATCAGTGGCAGCTCGGAATGCTTACTGTTTATGTTGGCTCATACACATTGGAAGTAGAGGAGAATTGTTCCACATGCAATATAAAGCAATTTTAAACTAATAAAATATGTACAGGGATATCAACTTGCAAATACTGTTTTTGCCAGTCACGTAAATAATGACTTTCACCCATCGAAGCTCTAGAATTGCTACACAATATCGCAAATATAATTAAATGCACTCTACCCAAGTTCCTTCAAGTTGACGCGTGACAGCCAGGGAATGGGACATCACATCAAGAACGGTTTTCTTCTATGCTAGTCAGGCACGCATGTTTAGGGCGGATTCTACTGGGGAGGCATCTGAACTATTGGGCGATGGCCTCACAGTGGTGTCCCTTAAATAGAGTCAGGCGGGTAGGGCACAAAGTCCGTAAGGGCGAGGTGATGCCTCCGGGGGTCGGGAATGCGTGGGATGGCTGGCTTACCACTGGCGTTAGCACTCCGGGGAAATCGATGGCTCTGTCCCTCAGAAGTCTGCTTGAGCTGGAGCCTGGTGTTGTCTGGTCTGTGGGCTGGCCGGTGCTGATATCACGACTGGTGATGTCTCGAGGGTCTGCTCAGCAAGCGGTATCACTCCAAGTGGGAAAGTAACCCCATGGCTTAGAAGTTCTACCACTGGGCGAGCAGCTCCACAAACCCTAATCGAGAGGCCAAAGATGGTGGATTG
>NQII01000907.1:398459-408635 GCA_002778355.1 Clitarchus hookeri | reverse complement strand
CCCCATACATGCCGGCCAGAGGGGAAGCTGTTGTGCAGCAAAAAAACTGCTTCTTCCCTTTCTCTTGCTTCCTCCTCTTACATTTAGAGTTACATTGTTTATGTAAATCAGTACACATTATGGTTAATACAAACATAAACCATTAAATGTGTAGCTAAAAACATTAGAATATTCTGAGTCTAAAAAACCAGCTCTATTTGGAGTTTTGAAGAGAAAGTCAACTTGGAAACCTGAGTACTTGCAGACCCTTATTGTTCATATCTTGTATATATTCATGCTGTGCTGCTGCAGGTCTAACTACTGCCAATACCGTTTTATGATTTGATTTATGACTTAAAGTATCAAACACTGAAAATGATTCCAGATGTGATTGCTCTAAAATCTTTGATTCATAGTATCCTGCTGCTGAATCAAGACAAAGCACACTATACCTGTGTGGGAATGCCCTGCCGGGAAAAACAGATGAGACCAAAGCAAATTCACTAGCTGCGTGCCACTTTTCCCAAGCACGAAGCAACATGCACTTAATGGCCGCACGAGACCGAGTTCAAAGAATGCTGTGAAAACTGGCATTCTAACTGGTGAACCACTGTAGCCCTAAACAAGGTGATAACTTGCAACCACTGCATTAGTTCAATCACCTGAATGGCTTCTTCTGTGGAGAGATTGCAATAAGAGTCCTTGAGGTGCTCCTGGATCCACTTGGGTAGCTTGCTCCTCTTGTCGGAGCGAGAGAACCTCTGAAACAGTTTCAGAGAAACATTACATATGACACAGGTGAGGCAGTTTCAAAGGAAGCTCAATCATCCAGCATGAAACATTACATATGGCACAGGTGAGGCAGTTTCAAAGGAAGCTCAATCATCCAGCATGAAACATTACATATGGCACAGGTGAGGCAGTTTCAAAGGAAGCTCAATTATCCAGCATGCACTATGCTCCCATGCAGTGCAGCTTGCAGAATTTTTTTTATTTTTTTTCCTGCACGAGATCTACAAAAACACATCCCATCCAATCTTCCATTCCCCCACTTCCCCTGGCCAGCTATCACTTTTTCATTTACCTGGTTCATCTCCCATCTAATAGTGACAGTAAGGGTTAAATGTGACCTCACCTATGCCTTAGAGGTACCCTCAGTGCCATCAAGTGGCCAACTCCTTCACTATACCTTGTTTCCCCCCCTCCACAATACTGCCCATTCTGCCCGCAGCAGCTAGTATTTACCAGTGCGCATCCCACCATATCTGAACTACTGGTGCGGGAAACGTGTGTAATTTTGACCTCCATTTCCGTTGGTATGTAGTTGCTGGAAATGTTTTGGTTTATTGTTTTTAATTTGTAGTTAAGTAGTGCCATAGTGTGTGTGGAAGTCAGCCGCCTACAATGTTCTTCAAGCTTATTCCCACATAAAGGTGAGTGCCTCGCTCCCATTTTTATTTAGCTCCCCCTATCCTAACGGATCCAACCAAAGCACTTCTTCTCCAATAATTAGTCCACCATAATCCAAGAAATCCACCACATCGTGGAATTAAGGAGTCTTGTACTACAAGTGGTGAAGTCTCAAGTCTGTTACTCTCACTCGTAGAAATGTCTTTCTTTCGAACCATTCTCAAAAATTCACAGCATCTCTCGGATTCTTCTATTTGAACCACAATCACACTTCGGCATCGTTAAAGAAAACTTCAGTTCAGTTATAATGTAAAAGACTTAAGATTTTCAAACTGAAACCAACTCACCAACTCGAGAATATTCAGCCCAATTACCTGTAGGACTTTAATATACATTTGTGATTACTTTGTGTCCGGTACGGTCAACAAAATTTCTAACCAATGTATCTCTAATATATAAGATAATTTAATTAACAGGTGGACCAGTCCCCTTACAAAAAAAAAAAAGCATATTTTTAAGGGCTTTCTTTCTGTTCATTCGATTTTGAAAGATTATTTATTTCCTTTTTGACTTCCCCTCCATGAATCTCTTAACACTTTGTACAATGAACATTTCCAAAATACCTCAGCTCGATTACAATAAATAACCATAATGAGAAGGAGGGGAGTTTCAATTTAATATAAAATATGTTGATTATGGAAAAGTGAAAAAATAGTTATTTTGCAAACATATGTTTTTTTAATTATAATCCCATTATTTCACTTTTATCTTTAACAGCGGATACACTCTATACTTCTGTAATTAAATTAAAATTAAAACCTGTAATAAACTAAACATGTACCAGTTAAACGTCGCATGTACATCAGGCTTGTTTTCGACAAGAGAACAGTAATAAACTGCAATAACCTGCCCTTCATCAGTTTC
Organism: Clitarchus hookeri; assembly: GCA_002778355.1. Taxonomy (NCBI): domain Eukaryota; kingdom Metazoa; phylum Arthropoda; class Insecta; order Phasmatodea; family Phasmatidae; genus Clitarchus; species Clitarchus hookeri. The sequence continues at coordinate 406,322 of NQII01000907.1, read as the reverse complement.
TGGTGGTTAAACTTCACTGTTTTATAACCCACGAGAATCACTAGGCTGGCTCACATACGTGCTTGAGCGTGCACACGCACANATAACCCACGAGAATCACTAGGCTGGCTCACATACGTGCTTGAGCGTGCACACAATACTGCTGACACACATGATGTGGAAAACAGCAATCATCACAGTCCGTGAAGATGCCGTTCTATATGATACGTAACAGCCACATTTTTATGGTGCATGCTCAATAATTTATTTTTGTGTAACAAACCTGGAGTTGTACATACAAAAATTAATTTCAAAATTTTATGTTTTTTTAGTAAAGTACTGTATTTACTCAATTCCAAGACATCACTGATTCTAAGTTGCACCTTCTGTAGAATGTTTGATTTTGCCTTCATTAGAGATGGTTTTCCAGTGAAACAAACATATTTCACTCTGCCAAAAGAGAATATTGTGATTTTGTAAGTAGCTGTTTCACCAGCATGTAGTTGCTACATTGTAATGACGCAATATACTTAATTTTTTGGGACTCAAGTGTAAAATTCTTTCGTGTTTGTGAAGCGTTGGGAAAGCTTCGTAATATTTTTATCGGGTTTTCAGTTGAAAGCCGTGTTGGCTCGTTTCCCGTGTTTGCTGTGTTCGTTTATCAGGAGTCCGGTAGTGTTTAGTTTCAAACTTTGGTTTTTTTGGAAAGCGTCATCATTAATTAGATTAGTTCCTTCGGTGCCGTTTTGTTATACGAGAAGTTTGTTATCCGGAGGTGAGTGCGTCAACAAGTTTTTGTGGACTGCGAAGTCGTTTTTGTTGACAGCACAGTTTTAGTTTCCTGCGACGTAACGGGCACAGCAGTATCGATGTCAGGCGGAGCGTGGGACAGCGCAGTTCTCACGCTGCTGCGAGATGATAGGCGCTTATCGCAGGAGAAGGGGGGCGATANTATGTACCACACCACAGCTGATAGTCTTTTTGGAAGAACTGCACACTTTCCTTGTAAGCAGTGAAAGTGGCTCAACTCTCTTGCTCTGAGGCCCTAATACCACCACAATCTATCAAGTTTACTATCTTGCCTGACTTTGACAAGAGTCCTTGGAGGAGGAAAGGGAATAGGCCAAATGTTGATAGCCACCCATTGACATCACTGTGCGGTGGTGGTGCCAAATGAGACTGGATATATGGAGTATGGTAGTTTTTATACAGTTTGTAGCTAACTAAATGTATAATGATTACTTTCTTGCAGATTTTGATATTTCAGTTTTTCAACAGTACAAGATTAGGATATGTATTATTCCACTGCTCAGTGTCTAGTAGGCATACAATTTTTTGGCAGTAACAGTACAAATGAGTTGAATATACTTGAAAACTGTAGCCTACTACATATATTTAAATCCTTCAGCTTCAATTGTTCTTAGAAATTCCTTCGCATGATGCAAGCTTCGCTTCGACTTCGCTTCACATTTAAAAAACGACCTTTGCACATGCCTAGTTAATATTTATGTAGTGAAAATTAATTGATTCTTGAAACAGTTTTAGTGAAAAATTAAAATGAGTGCCTCAAAAAAAAAGACAAACATTTTCATTAGCTGAAAAGTTAATCTTAATAAAGCATGTGTACAGTAATCCCGGTAGAACACGTACAGCAATTGCTCTGAATTTGGAAATCCCAATGACTACTCTGAACCGAATCATTGATGCAACCAGGAGACAAACTTCAATGAAATATTTTATGTTATGTATTTTTCTTGTAGACAATTTTGTGTGCTTTGGTACCAGGAGACAAACTGCCACAAACAATTGTGCTTGTTTTGCATGTACAGTAATATTTTTCTCGTATACTAATTTTATAATTTCGCAAACAGAAAATAAAATTTCTTAAAAGATTATGTATTTAAAAAAAAATATTTGTTTTGTTCATTATGTAAAGTTGTGTGTTTATTACGGTGCATAACTTAATATCTTTTGGTGTCCAGATTCTTGAATTTTTGTGTTTCCCTCTTATAGTGTTTTCCTGCTTATAGTGTACTTTCTTGTGGACTCCTGAGGAACCTTATAAGAGGGTTCCACTGTAGTACATAAACCTTACTTTAAACATTTTATTCCGGACCACAACATTTGTTTATTTTTTAACAGGTACCTTATCAAAAAAATTGGAAAACTAATATTTCAATAGGTGATGGGCCAGTATCCACATTTTTTCAATACTGATGCCTTGATCAATTCCATAAGTTAGCTTTTTGATACTTGATACCTTTACCAATTGTTTGAAAAATTATTGGTATACAGGCCACTAGTTGAACCACTTCAGTAGGAATTTTTTTTTCAATAGGTGGTTTAATTTAGAAATGGTTTCTTCACACTTTTTGAATAACACCTTTGAAAAATCACAACACGTGTGATATGTGTGGTTGTTCCCTAAAAATCTTACGTATCACAACTGTTTATACACCTGTTAACATAAAATTATCTTATTTTTTGTTAATTTAACTTTTACTTATAATTTATGGATAAATTATAATACTTCACTTACATAAAACCAGAGAAAAAAATAGGCATGTTGGTAATGCCAAGAAATAGTTCTCATGCAAAATGTCATTAAACTGAGAGTGCACTTATGCAGTGCGTGGTCCTAGACTTAGTTAAGCTTTGTTTGCATGAGGTGAAGGAATATCCTGAAAGTATAACTTTAGCAGGGCTTCAGAAAAGTTGGAAGTAACTGTGTGCTTTTGGAAATAAATAATTACATTGCCAGCTTCTCTCCAGCGATCCAAGTTCAATTCATAGATTTCAAATAGTTTCTCGGCCACTGTATTTTCATTACATTATACAAAAAAAATCACATTTTATTCTAAAGAAGCAAAATAATGCATACGTTTTTCTGTCGTTATAAATAATGCATTGCATTTTAATCCCGTTATACAACAATAAACGGCACGGCCGATGCAAGCACAATTGTTTGAAATGTCAATCGCAGCCATTGTTTTTGTTCTGAAAACTCAATCGCAGGGTAAACGACCGCTATTTATTTTATAGTATAATTTATGGCATTTCTGAAAGAATATTGCAATACCATTTATGGATTGCTTTTGTTTGAATATAATGTGTAAACTATTTTTAACAAGCTCTAGCTTATGAAAGTGTCTGTGATATATTGTAGCTGGGGAGCATCTGCTAGATGTCGGTGATATTACTGCAATGTACAGTTGCTAGGTTTCCCACTAAATGGCGCATCGCCCTAGAGACTGTTTACAGATTTCTCTAGATCCTGTTCTCGCAAACGCACATCCGCCCGATCAGATCAATGGTGTTTATGTACGGCTACCATGGAACTTCACATTGTTTGCTGGAGGATAGGTCTCATGTTACGAAGCATGTATTGTTCGTGATGTTTTGTTAAGAAATTACAGTGAAATGTCATATTCCACATTCTGCACGATTCTGTCCGTAGAACAAGTCACTTTTATGAACAATATCACATAGTACGTAAATCTTGAACCATATTACTGCGGATCTTCACCGACATTTTTTAAAAACTTATCTTCCTTATTTGAAAATTTGGAAAACTAATATTATAATTTATTAACATATGTAGTGTAAATGGCATTGCTATAATTATAAACAATTATTCAAAGAAAAATACCACTGCACTTAAAGTTTTTTTTTCCAGACCAAAAAATTGATGATACTTGATTCTATTCTGCACTTTATTTTTCAAAAATATTTTTGGAAAAATTGCGGTTAGAATTGAGCAAATAAAGCTATAAAATGCAGCAAATGCTATTCACATCATGACTACGTGTTGGATACATTTTTCCAACAGCAGTATTTACAACAAGGAATCAAATTTTTCCAGTGTGAAGAATCAATATCCTTGATACCTCTCAATAACAATGGTATCAAGAATCAGAATTAGCCCATCCATAATTTTATTAACATATATACTATGAATGATATGGCCTCAACAACTTAAAATAATTATTTAAAAATAAGTATAGTTGCACTGTGCACCGTGGTGTGTGGCATAATTGTTAATAAAATGTTTGCTTTCAAAAATATGCAATACTTAATCAAAGCTTGAAAACGATTCAGCATATTATTTTCAGTTTAAACCAATGAACATCAACCATGCTCAAAGTGGCAGATATTACCGTAGTGTCAGGTACATACACAATAAAATACAGTGTCCATAAAAAATGTTATACAACTTATAATTATCAGAACACCACCACATTCTACTGTGGACCCTTTATAATATTCTTCTGCTACCATAACACTAGCCACTATTACTATTTAATTGTTTAGAAACATTACTAGACATACGGGAACCGCAGTACATTTTACCTAGAAACTGATTCTAGAAATATTAACTACTTATATTTACAATTAGTTATTTATTAACCGTCCAGATGTACACACAAATCTAATAAATGAAAACAGTATAAAATTGCAGTTTCAAAAGAAATATTTTAATTAAACCAATTGAATGCATAACAAAAAAACAACTGACTCACTGATGAAACATTCAATTAATAATTAAGCATAAACAGGAATGAACTTGTGAAAAGCTTACGGCCCTGGAGTGCACCTCGTACAAACTATCTATCTTTAATGACCAATACAAATTTTCTTTTAATTGGGAAATGTTTCACTTTTTAAAATTTATTAATGACAAATGTTTCAATCATATTTTATGTCTCAAACGTTATAAGAGATGACTTCAAGCAATTATGACGTAGTTACGTGGTTTGTCCCTCTGGAACACACAAATAAAAATAATCGCAAAAATTAATTACGTGTTCTAGAGTCAATAAAACATGGCACGTACTACCAGAGAGAGACTGATGCTGCACTCACGTATCTCGGAGGGAAGAGATGAAACTGCGTAGGATGACTGAAGATAAAACACAAAATTAAATCTCCTACATTTCTAACCACTATCTCTACACTATTCGACATGACATTTCTAAAACTAAATAAAATGCTACAGGGGAATCATGCACCTGCAGCAACCTCCCGGAACGCGGGAGCACACGGCAAACACGTCATGTCGCGACCGCGTTTGTGCAGAGAGTCAGGCAACAAATGGTTGGCGGTGGCGGAAGGATAAAAAAATTGTGCGTTGTGCGTGGGTACAAAGGTGACAAAATTTAGTTTGGAGATCGTTCCTAGAGAACGCTGGGGGTACCACAAACGGTCCACAACTACACACAACTGTTCTGCAGCAAGTAATTACATGCGTTGCATCTCTGACAAGTAGCACGGACAAGGTAGAGCGCAAAGTAGCTCACGCCTCAGAAATGCAAACATAACAGCTGACATCCTGTTGCAAGCTGAGCCGTCTACAGCAAACAACCAGTTTCCTGCCAGGCTTGGCAGTGAAGGTAACACTGTACTAACCCCCTGTACATGAATACATGACTGAAACAAAACTTCTCAAATAACACAACTGCCCTAAAATTGGAATAAATCACCATACGACTAAACTTTCCCAAAATACTGACACAATTACTTAGACAACAATATGAAAATCCAAGAAATTAGGTAAAATCTGGAAAATATTGTACCAGGAAATTTTAGGAAATTTTACAACGGCACAACTGAAATAATTTTTTGGCCAAAAATTGATGGTACATAAATTTAAGCCTTGTTTTTCAAAAAAAATTTCGGAAAGAATGTGAAAACTAAAAATGAATAAATTCGGTATGTACGTGATAAGTTTCTCTAAAGAGTACGTGTGGTCAAAGTACCAAATAGCACTCATTCTAGTTTGGTTCATTTCTTCTAAGAACTAACTAGTTACTGAAATGGTGAACAATACCTTGTCAGCGAAGATCATGATACCATAGTCTGTCTTTCCTCTGATAACGCGCCCCACACACTGTGCAGCATGTCGCATTGCATCAAATGTCAAGAAGTCATTCTCTCTGATCTGCAAGGGAGAGGCACACTGTTACACCACAGCACATCTACACCTTCGAGATGTGAAGGTGGTCACCTCAAGTTTTGTAAGATTAGGTCTCAAAGAAAGTTTAAACTCTTACACAGGAATGGAGGACTTTGAAATGTGAGACAATAACTGAAATGTATTTATATGTTTTAGCATAATTAGATGTACTCATTCCTAAGGAAGCAGGAAAGTAGATGTTCAACACTGTGATTTTGATTATGAAAGTGTCCAATCTGTAGGGGCCACGGCGGTATAGTGGTCAAACTACTCGCCTCCTACATAGGCAAACCGGGTTCGATTCCCGGCGAGTTCGCTCCTCTGGATTTTTCACGTGGGAAATCGTGCTGGACGATGCTGCTAGTCAGTGGATTTTCTCAAGAATATACTGTTTCCACACCCTAGCAATCTGGCGCTGCTCCATATTTGCCTCGCTTCATCATCTGCTCTTAAGACCTCAATGTTAAGAGCCACCCAAATCTCTCCACTCCACGCCACTCCGTACACTAAACATATGTTCTACGAAAAGGAAGTGTGCGTGGTTGAAGCTATGAACTATGGTAAAGACAGCAAGCTACATTGTCCCAACTAATAACTAGCAATACATAAAAAAGCACAAGTACTCACAGCCTAGTACTTGTCAACAGGAACAAACACAAAGGACGACACATTTTCCACAGTTTGAAAACCATTCTCAACAGCTATACCGTCAACATTTCAATTTTCCTGCCGTACCCTAGTTTGCCACCTGGCCGCTAGGTTCACTACCAATCACACGACACCCCGATTGGGCAGTTTTCAGTGGTGCAATAAAGTTTTGAGAAGATACTTGTAGTAGGCACAGCCTCCCTCGTGCCCCAGTTTAACTCAGTTTCCAGAGTAGTACAGTCGAGTTCCGGTCAGTGAGAACCCAAGATGGACGTTTGAAGAGTGCATGCAAGTCGTGATTGCAACTCACACCGGCAGCGCCTGCGATCTTTCTTTTTCATCATATTTTGGACTAACCTTAACTACTAGATTATTTCCGCCGGTGTGACGTGTCATTTATTTAGGGTGCCGGGAGACTGTTTATTCTCTCTCCCGCCATCGTAAATAGCCTAGCGATTCAAGTATCCTCGACTGCAGAATAATCGATACTGCGTATTTTTCTGTGTTACTGTTGTAACTGACATGCAAAGTAGAATTAAATCCAGTTCAACTATCTAGCTCCTCTGATTATTTTTATTTTGGCGCCTTTATAAACCTGAGTGTCTGTGTTTATTCCCAACTGAGTTAGAAGAGCTAATGTTAACTGTGTTAACAACCGTCACGTCTCGTAACATTACAAACTGTCTTATGTCTCACGTCTTCTGGACACAATTTACTACATTCATCATACGGTATCTAGCTTATGAGCCTCTGGGATGTCAGCCTCCCAACACTGTGATACATATTCAACACTGAATGGATACAAGGTAAATAATTTTTCATGTGGCAAATGTGACTGATACTACTAGTGGCTGGTGGGTTTTCTCAGGGTGCTTATGTTTCATATGAGTAACGAGGGACAGTCACCATTTGAGATCCCTCATGAGCACTCTTTGCCACACAAAACTTTTCATATTGCATTTTGGTTTGTCATTTGATATTTAAGGCTGTTCACAGTTAATTTAGCACATTTGGAAGCTTTTCATAGAATCTAGTTGTCCTCTCATTGTGTATCCTTTTGTTATATTTAAGATCAACGTTGCCACAGGCCCAAGCAACAATTTACTCACCTGACATCTGAGTGAAACCATTATATTTTTTGTAAAGTAAGTATATTAATGTGCAATTTCATGCTCCTATGTGTATACCACAAGAAACCTTGACTTCAGTAGTGACGCGTGAAGGCCTTAGAGGTAGGAGAGTGTCGGCGCCTACTAGGTGTTTTTAGTTTGTGTCAGGCCAGA
>NQII01000907.1:374947-398413 GCA_002778355.1 Clitarchus hookeri | reverse complement strand
GGGGGGGGTCCTTAGTGAGGCGGGCTCTGCAGTATTTGGCACTTGGCCTTGATTGTGTTCTTGAACAGAGTCGGGCGGGCGGGCCGCCGGCTTGGCACAAAGTCTAGCTGGGCTAGGTTGGGTTTGCGATTGTTAGACGTTGGCGGGGCTGCTGACTTACCTCTGACGTGCCTTACTGCAGTGGGTCGAGCACTCTCGTGGGGTCTCCCGACCTGGCTGCAACAGGCCGCTGGTCCAGCGTTGTCGGCTGGCTTGACGCCCAGTACCAGGGGCAGGCCCAGGCGGAGGTACTCAACAACGGGATGAGAAAGTGAGCTCGTTCCCGGGGGGTCAAGTAGCTGAAGGCTGGGGCAGGTTGGTTAAGCAGTGCTTGTTTCTCGGCGAGGATAGCAGCTGCCTTCCTGTCGCTCCAATTACTTCCCCTTCTGTGGGTGAACGGCATTTACCAGGGGTGAGGTGCTACAGTTCACGTCCGCACTGGGATGGCAGGCAACGATACCCCTAGCTAAGTGTAGCCCGGAAGGGGGTAGATCCCTCCTTGTCGGGCCTGGCACTCCTTCCGCCGGGTTTATACGCAGTGGGTTAACTGACAAGGTTGATCTAGCCTCTTCGTTGTGTGTCTTGCTAGTGGTCGGAGGCTCTACTGTTTGTGCGCACCAGGTACCTTTGCATATCTGGTCCACGGTATGGGTGGCCGTCTAATGGGTCGTGTTTTGGGTGACGTACGTCAAGTCCTTTTTAGGGAACAGGCTGTAGCCCTACTCTAGATTCTGCAAACCAATTCTCAAACCGCGGTTCCCTGCCTCTCCTTTGCAGGGTGACACTTACCAGGAAGGACTACGCACAGTTCACTCAAGAAGGAACAGACAGTGGTTAGACTAGAACATGTTTTATTCTGTCCATAATAGAACACTGTGACTCATACTCTCCTGCTGTAAAACAATGCACTAATTAACTTACTGAAGGTGAAAGCAAAAGATAGGTGAAGGGGCCTGTCGGCTTGAAGAGCCTTGACTAAAGGACGTGCTAGAAGAGCAAGAGCAACAAATTAGGTAGCTGTCAGAACAATGGTACCCTAGCTGAAGCCGTGTTGTCCTGAAGGGACTTAGTGCGGGGGTTCACGGTAAGTGTCAAGTGTGGGGGAACGACGACTCATCGGGGCAGCAGCGCAAGCTTGAACAAGTCCGGTGTTGGTCACTGGTGATAGCTGAGCATTTCATCATCGTGAGGCAGAGGAGATCAGACAAAGCAGAGAGCCTTGCACGACTGGTGGTAAGACGAGTTGCTGGTATCAACTGCCATTCTGTAGTGGTGCAGGGCCCTTTACTCTCCTGGGCTAGGGGGTGTGTGTGGTTCCTTCGGCCCTCCTACGGCTTCGGCGGGGTGGTTCCTACACCTACGTAGGCGGAGCTGCACTGGCTGCCATCTCTCAGGGGCAGCTGGAAGCAGGGTTTTCCTTGTGTGCGGGTGGTATTGGCTGCGTGAGCTTAGGGGCAGCTTTACTGGCGTGGTCAACTGGTCTCCCTTCTCACAGGTCTTGTTAGGCGGGTCTCTTCCTTGAGGTGCATTCCGCTCTCCAGGCATCCACCTTATCTCTGGAGATGGAATGCTGGCCTGGGTGGCTGCCATTCAGGGTTTGCATCACATCTGTGGCACGTTGACGCGCACGCGACGACACCGAGTTGCAGCAAAAACAAATAGTATAACTACGTGTCACGCATCAGTAGCAATAAATTTACATATTACACTCTCAATAAAATGTTAAGTTTTGATGTACTCATATTCTTCATTAACTTGCTGCCAACTGAACTGGCAGTCTGCAGGCCGGTGTGTACTGTAGGATATGTGTAGTTATCTGCGCTGATGTTTTACAAAGGTTGATTTCCAAAGTGCTCACTTTACTGTAAACAGTCTTCATCAACACTGAAACGCCTAGTTTCCAAGTTGTAGACAGAGGAAGCAAGTTACCTGGAACTGGTCACGCAGGTAGTCCAGTCGAGCACGCAGGATCCTAGACTGGGTGTACACGTACGGAATGCCGAACATGAGCACGGCTCGCCCCAGGTGGTGGTCAAAGTCTACACCCTCGGACACCTTCCCCCGGGCGACAGACAGCAGCACTGCCCCTCTGCCACTCTCACATGCCTGACAATAACACACACATGTACATATCAGCTCATCATGGAGCTGCTTTGACACACCTAAGGTTTATTATACTCAGATACCCAACTGAACAAGATTCATTATGGAAAAGTTTGACATTGGGAAAATTTCTCCTGCAAGCTTCGCTGTTGTTCCAAAGGGGTTGCTGTACACAAAAGAACACACTGATAAGACCCCTCACAGTTCCCAGGAGTAGGGTTGTTAGTGAGATGTGGTCTTAATAGAAACTTTGGGAAATTTTGGACTGATTTTGACCTACCCTGACATACATAAAAATAGGGATGGTATATATTTTTAGATATACACTACTTCCAGTACAGTGCTAGTCAAGAAAAACATAATATGCAGCAACAAAAAAAGTGCTACAAACTTATTTTTCAACAGATTTCCCTTAAATTTTCAACATTTTTAAACTGAATTTTCATGGTTCCTCAAATATGGGTTTCAAAAGACAAATGATCTTAATAAAAGGGGTCATAAAAGTGAGATTTTTACTGTGTTTGTAAGTAAAAGTTGAGTTTAGTTCGAATTGTGCCAAAATAATAAGTATTAACTTTATTTTGTAACTATTGTGTGTTAGGCATTGAGTGTTTATACACATGCTTAACAGTATTTCAGTGACAAATGCATTTAAGAGCTGAATAAACATAGTTGTGATCAAAAATAAATTTTTTGATTCAGTTGTTGCATTTAAATGACGTAAATGATGTAAGTCAATATTTTGCTAAATTCAGTTTTATGGCAGAAAATTAAACAACATGTGGCCATAACTCATTGACTTCTCACTCTACTGTGAAGAACAAAGTTCTTATTCATGTAGGTTCAAAAACAACACTAATCAGAAAACTTGAAAAAATTAAGTTTATTTTATCAAAATTGCAATTACATTATCTCATTTGTTTACATCTAAAATTAAGAAAATCTAGTAACACATGCAACATCAGAACTAGCTGACAGAAAACATTTTTAGTTGCCGAACTGTTATCATTGAGCTTATCAAACTGAGTAGAATGAACCTCATGAACTGAGGCATACAGTAGATCATCTGCTTACATGGTCATGTTTAAATACACGCACCTGAAATTCTAATGTTTGATTAATAAATGCAGAAGTACACATAAAAAATTAATTAATTCTACATCTTCATTTACACACACACACACACTCACTTTAATTGGATCTTCTGTAAAGCCCATTTAATGTAATGTATTGTATTATACTTTTGTATTATATATTTTGTCACACAGATTAACTGTACCCAAGGGTAGACCTCTTTGGACAGACTATTAAATTTTTTACAATTATGATTTCTCAATTTTATCAACAGTGTAAACAATTTTACTGATTGTATTTACAAAAAATTATGATCCAGCTAGTATATGTAAACAGATTTGAGTAAACCAATACAATATTATATGAGCATCTGCATCTCTCACAGAGGTTTGACACAATAATTATTTGCATTTCTTGATTGTGCATTACATTTTATAAGCAAGACTTTCCATTTTTTTTATGGTGAAGTCAAGCATTATTTCAAATTTTTAGTTGAGTACAACATACATTTGGAATGAAACTGGCAATACTATATTAAATAAATGAGGTAAAATAAACAGGACAAAAGGATAAACAGCTGTGATTTTCATAATGAGTCTGACTGGCTGGATGCACAACTCCAAACTCAGAAGTAGGACAGCACATTTAGGAAACTGGTTTAGGGGCATGCCTTCCTGAAGTTTGGGGCTGAGAAGCACAGGAACGATACAGACGACAATGCCATGCAAGTCACATCCACCATTGCAGCTACATGCAAGGCTCTGAACTAGCGTGCAGTGTTTTCGTCCTCCTGCACGTACCTATGGCACTTTAAGCGACGACGCTACCATTTAACTGATCAAAAGTCTGTAGCAAGGTACAAAGCCCCTAATGTACTTTTTATGAATCTTACAGGAATATTTTGAGATAAAGAGCTTTGGAAAGGAAATTGTGAGCAATAATGGAGTGAACTGAAATTGAGTTTTGAAAGTGCGTGATGTTTTGACAGTAATTGACAGGCATAGTCTGTAGTGTATGGTATGTTCTATTTGTAAATCAGCACATCAGGTGCACATTTAATAGAACCCGAGGAAAAGCCCAGATAACAAACACTATGCAATACAGCAAGTGCCAAGAAGGCGGGCACCCGAAGGTTGCAATTTACACAAAGAAACAAGATGGCCGATACAAAAAAGGATCATTTTCAAAGGTGCAGAATTATTAAGAACAAAACTAGTTATAATCATAAAAGGACAGAATTGTAGTTTTATGGTTTTTAGTGTACATTAGCTGCTAAAAATTTGAGTTAAGGTTATATGTAGGCTGCTAGACGACGAAAAGTGTACAAAGGTCAGGAATTCAAGCACTCACAGTCTAGTACTTGTCAACCGGCACACACAAAGGACAATACATTTTTCACGCAGTTTCGCAATCGCAACGTCTTGCTGGTTAGGCCACCTTCATTGGCAGCGAGTTGTAGGACATTGCAATATGGTGGAAAGGCGCTGTTGGTAGTAAACCTAGTGGCCAGGTGGCAAACTAGAGTGTGGTTGGAAAATTGAAGATTTGACGGTATAGCTGATGAGTCCGGTTTTGAAGCTTTGATTATCTTTCATGTCTTGTATGGCATTTGTGGTAGGCTGCAGCTTTGGATGAACCAGTTTGTGATGAAGGTTGGTTAAGTGGCCTTTTGAAGACCCATCTGGGTGTTTTGGAGAACAGGTCTTGTGTTTGTGGTGAGGAAGCCAGAATTTTGTATCCAGAGTGGAGAATGGTTCTGAGTTTACTTAGACCTTCATGATATGGGACCACCAGCGGTATATCTGAGTTGTTGACCTTGGTTTGTGTTTCAGTATTTGAGATGATTAGCTGAATCTGTTTCTGGGTGAGGGACCTGTGGTAGCCCCTGTCAAGGCAACTATAATTGCGCAACAGGAAACCTGATTTATCAGTTACAGTGCCAACACTGACTGTAATGCAGAAAACACCGGTCTCACCACCAACACACTCAGGCAGAGAATGAATGGCCACAGAGCAGACACCAAACAAGCTGGTCACATCCATAACCTACAAGACAAACCAGTTGCAGCACATGCAGTATCACACAACAAAGATATTGACTCCTGCTGCCGTACCAGAGTTGTGAGAACCCTACCACCTTCAAGCAATAGCTCAGAACGCAGATGCTGGGAATTAGCTCACCAATTATAACAAAATCCAGGCAGCCGCTAGGCCTCAACATTAGATAATCACAGCTCCTAACCACACTCGTCAGCTTTATCGGCAAATTTTCAATTTTCGTCTACCCTAGTTTGCCACCTGGCCGCTAGGTTCACTACCAACAGTGCCCTTCCACCATATTGCAGTGTCCTACAACTCGCCACCTGATGAAGCTGGCCTAGACAGTAGGTCACGATTGTGCAACTGCGTGAAAAAGTATCTTCCTGTGTGTGTCTGTTGACAAGTACTAGACTGTGAGTACCTCAATTCCTGCGCTTTTATATATTTTAACTGCAAAATTTATTTTGGGGGTGCCGATATTATTGAAAGTCTATTAAAAAGTTTCAATAATAAACTTGAACTATTAACTTGTTATAGAAAAGCCCACCTAGGAACAAAAAAAATTTTTAAAAATGAAAAATGTTTATCAGGGAGGAAAAAAGACTTCATATAATTTGAAATTGGTTTTTAAATGTCCCTGCATGTCCCTACCTGCTCCTAAACAAGTCTTGCACATATACCTTACATGTGACTTGAACTCCAAGCTTCTTAAACTACAAACCAGCCTGTATGCAAGTCCCATAAAGTTGTTTGAATACCAGATAAGAACCAAGGAACCTAAAAAAAAACTGAACCATAACAGTATTTGAAGAGCAAAATGTAACTTCTACAAAATCTTTGACATAAAGCTGTAGTTTCCATGAGCATAATCAAACTTTCTAGCAGGACCTAAAGTAAGGTCACAGAGATTAATATGAAGTATAAAATAATTAAATGGAAATAAAATTGATATTGACAGGGGCACTGTAAGAGATTCCATACAATAGCACTACGAGGTTGTTACAAAGTATCCTGGGCTGACCTTGATGTAGTTAAGTAGGGCGAGACTAGTCTCTGCGGCATCCTGCGTCTCGATGAAGAGCAGTTTGCAGCGTTGCAGACTGTCGACAACACCCTGGTCATACCAGGATGCAACCACGCTCTCCAAGTACATGTACGACGTGAAGAAGCACACTACTCCGTCCGGCACCGCAGACGCCACCTCCACCAGCAGCTGGCCGTAGTTACGCACCACAGCCACGTCCTCCCTCGTCTCAAACCGCGACGAGATGGCCACCTGGTCGTTGCCCTTCGACACTATCTGCACACCCGGTCATGGTACTCAGCTATCACGCACACTTTCTTTGTCTCCTTTTCCTCTCTCATCTCCTCCAGTCTCTCTAACACTCACATCAACAGCACACTATCGTGATAATGGGGGCAGTCAGCTACCCAGGAATACGCTTAAGTTAAGTGATCACTGGAGTGTGTGCTGGGTGGCCATCATATTGCTTGGTATTTAAAAAGGATTTTTAAGACTATAGTACATTCACGGTTTCTTTGGATGTTTTGAAACAAACCTTTGAAAAATCATCCTAGGAGTAATATATTAACATCTTTTTAAAATAACTTGTTTACCACAAGTATATAACACTGATCAACTTTAAAAGTATTATATTTTTGAATAAATACCTTGGTATCATCTACTAATTGTAATTTTTATTTATTTATATATTATTTAATATGAATTCGAAACAGTGAGAGCAGCGATGTTTTGGCAGCGGCTAGTAAGAAATAGTTTACAGTTACAATATTGTTTTTTGGTATGCTATTTGCCTATTGAAATTTAGGTAGCCTTGATGGAAACACATTTTATTGTTACAGTTAAAAACAACAGCGCAAAATACGGCGCGTAGGCTCGAGTGACATGGTGTTTTTACGAGCACCTTCTCAGTCTCTCTCTCGCCTTTTGTTTTGGTAAATTATGCAGTTTTGTGTTATCTCTGGTATTGCAAAAAATAAGTAGTCGGATGTTTTAAAGTTCACACTTAACCAATTTTTTATCTTTGCATTTTGGAAACCAAAATATATTATAGATAATTTACAAAAATTCCAATCATTCAGTGAACAACCTGAAAAACACCTCTCGTGTTTTCTGCCAAAAGAAATGCAATATTTTCGGACATCATTTGTGAGTGCCTCGTGCTGTGTAGTGAGTACTCTTGTTTGTTTGCTTAATTTCGCGCTATTTTCACTTTTTTCATTTGCAGAGATCAGTTTACCCTGGGGTCGAGCAGGATTAACTCAAGAGTTGATCGGATAAAGAATCAAGTTAATTCAAAAGTGTTTTCGAGTGGGAGTAAATTCTACTGGATTGAGTCTCCAAAAGGACAGAGTTAAAATTTTTACCCTACCCGCTTAACCTGGCAGGTTTCCGTAAACGCCTAAGGAGCACTGCTGCAGGCTTTGTAAACACATGATCTAAGTGGCTCTCACACTTATTTTTAAAATGACAACCCTGTAAATATTTCATTTTAATAAACCCTTTATACAGTAGAAACCTGATTTAACAAAATGTCACAGTTCTTGAAAATCTTTACTCTCTTTCGCTGTTTCATTATATCCAAATTTACTTATTTTAACTCTCCCAACAAGTTGTTATGAAAATGTGTTTTCTTCACGTTTAGAGAGTGCTTCATCGTCAATGGTGCAAAATAACACTTTTATTTAAATTAAATACTAATGTAATTCACTAAGCAGATGTTCTACAAATGAAATGATACCCCACAGGCCATTAACGATCTGTCGTTGACAAGAATAAAGTTTGAACATTGTGCGCCACTTAACAAAATCCATTACCAAAAGTCATTTTTTGGAAAAATTTAGAAAATTTACTAACAAAATTTTAATTTATTTAAATAGGAAAGAAGTCTTATGAATAAAAATATATTATTACAAGACCATAAACGACCTCACGTTGACGAGAAAAAAGTTTAAACTAGGAATGGGTCGAATAACAAAAAATATTGGTTCCAGTTCCGGTACCGATTCTACAATTTAAATATCGGTTCCAGTATTCGGTTCCATTTTGAATACTTGCATTTTGCTTGCAACTTCATTCAACCAATGCAGGTAAAATTCAATAAATGTTTTATTTAACCTACCGAAGAATAGAACAATAACAAAGTGTGAAGATAAGATTTAATGTATACAGATAAACTTGTATTAAATTTATTTAACGTTAGTAAATATGTAACAAATTATTCTTTTTTTGTTTTTACATTAATAGGTGGAGATTGTGATATGTTTGGAAAATACTTTAACTAAATAACTCGCAGTTCTAAAAGACTAAACATTGTGGTGTGGCTTTAACCTATAGTCATTAAAAGAATGTCAACAACTCCAGTGGGGACCTGCTTCCTTTTTCTTTTTCTTCTTTTACATAGTAATAGGGTGGCCCTGCTTCCTTTCTTTTTTGCTTCTTTTATGCAGTGACCTGCTGGGTTTTTTTGCTGTGTCGGAATGCCACATCTCTAAAACGTCACTTCTTCCCTTTTCTAGGCTATTCTCTGCCACCACTCAATTTTTTTTCACGTATGGCAGGCACCCCAGAATTTTTTTCCTTTATTTTTGGGGAAAAGGGAGCGCTATACAGGAGGTAGTTATTTTTGTAAGGACAGAGTTTTGCAGTAAATTTATTGCTTTTTAGAAACGAGAACCGAGTAGTTGTTGTTAACCTAAAACTGGTTCCGAGTCAAACCTAAACAACCGGTATAAATTGGAACCGAAGAACCGAACCGACCCATCCCTAGTTTAAACATAATGTACTGTTTACCTTATAACGAGTGCGAAATCCATTCTCAATTACTCTTTTTAACGAAACACAAATTTACTTCAATAAGCAGAAGTCTTCTGAATATAAATATACACCCCACAAACCCATTGACCTCCTCTTACCACCACAACAAAATTAACATTGTGACACGTGCTGCTATGAATATATTTTTTCCCAGCGTACATTTTTAGCCAGTACAAATAGTCAGCCGACAGACACGCATGCAAAAGGCATGAGTTACTTTTCAACGGCAACTTCAACATGTGCGACAGAGAAGTTAAGGCGGGTTGTAGCAGAAACGGCTGGTGCTGGTGCACCATTATTGTTAAGGTGATGTGTTGTATCCAAAGTCGAAGCCAAAGAACGTATAGCTGTTGTCAAATGTACAAAACTCAAATCCAAAACCGTAAATAAAAACCTTTTCCAATAAAAAATAGCGTAAGCAGGTCGTCAACACTAGCGACCATGGCATTGTCACAAGATAAAAGGTGCTTGTGGGAGGGAAAGGGAAGATCTGTAACCCGTACTGTCATTGGCTACCGCTGTTGCTATGCGCACATGGTTGGATGGTAGCTAGGTGCTAGGGGAGGGATAGGTGCAACAGTGAGGGAGAGATGAACAACAAAGGAGCCCTTCGTGATGTCATGTGTCGGCGCAGTCTAACTCGCTAGGTGTGCCAGCTCAATCACCGCCGCCCTAGTTTTAAACTGATTTTAATAAATTTTTTCCCCCATGTGTTGGCAAATGATTTAAGAGTGAGTGAAGAGATTTGGACAGCTCTTAACATCAAAGTCTTGAGAGCAGATGAGGGTGATTGAGATGAGAATGGAGCAGCACCGGAATGAAGGGGCAGGGGAAACGGGAGATCCTGAGAAAACCCGCCGACCAACGGCATCGTTCGGCACAATTCCCACATGCAAAAATCCAGTGTGACCCCGCTGAGGATTGGACCCAGATCTCCTTGGTGGGAGGCGAGCTGGATAACCGCTCAGCTAACATGGCCCCCAGATGGTTTAAGAATACCTACTGAGAAATACCTGTATATTATTGCCATGGGCCAGTGAATGTATTTTTATCAGGGTTTCATTGCAATTTATTTCATTTTAGCAAGGATATTTTATTATTTTCATAAATTTTTGTGATTTTTTGATTGTTCCCAAAAACCTTTACTTTCGCTGTGTTTGTTACCTACATGTTTGTTACCTCGGGGTTCAACGGTACTAAAATATTAGACTGGACATCCAAATTATGCTCTGAATCCGACCTCCGTAATGCAGTTGGTTGTACGCTTGCTCATGGTACAAGGTTTTCTGGGTTTGAGTCCTGGGCAATGCACATATGTATTTGTAACTCTCACTACAGTTATGTTTCTGTTTCCATCTCTAATGATATTGCTGTCAATGAGATGTCAAGGCTTACCTACCAACTATGCTTTTAAGAACTTTACTAAGAATTATTTGCACCCATGTAGAGGAAAGAAAGCTCCTTAATTATATCAGTAAGTTGTTGTTCGTATTTATTACAGATGTTTAGCAGCTTTGTGGTTATCCAAGCTACGAATATTGGTTCATTTGTATCTAAATGTCGGCAAAGAGCTTAAAAAAAATCAGTATAAAACATTTAAATTTTAATAACACACAAAATTTCCGCCTTATTGGTTGTCCTAATAACCTTCATATACAAAAATAAAATTTCTGGATATGAATTTGTAATAATTAATATATTTGTTCACAGCTGTGTCAAAGAAAGATAGTATTCATTCCTCCTTTCAGTAGTTCAATCCAGTGTTTTTATTGTGTGGCCACACAAATGGCGGCTCTGGGCACTGCAACTCTGACGTGTAACTGAGTGATGGATGGTAGGCCAAGCAGGCTCACATTGGTGACCATGATGGAATGGATTAACAGTCATGTGTTAGTGAGTGGTGTCTAGGAGTCGTACAGAAGTGGTGAAGAGAACTGCAACATTGAGCGACCAAAATAAATGCAACAAACTTATATTTCAACCTATTAGCTTCAAATTTTTCCATTTTTAATTAACTTTTCCGCGGTTCCCCAAAAAAGGTTCTTTACTTCGAGGGGGTCGTTATTACCGGTATTATGTCGAGAATAGACAGTAGATGCAGCAATTTATACTTTTCTGTGAGGATCTGTAAAATTTAGGACAACCTTGGAAATAAAATGCTACAAAAAACAAATTGACCTCAAAAATAACATACTTTTGCAGCTTTTTCCTAGTACACTACTCAATTGTACTGGTTTATCTGTGTCCTCCACTGTAAACACTTGTTCAGATTGGGGCAAGTGCCAATTATAACCGTGACCTCCAGACACCCATTTATTGACTTTTACTTGTAGATACTTATTTACCATAAACATAAGGCATAGTCCTAGTATGCAAATATAGCGTATTATCTTAGCAAGTGAGTTATGTAGGAAACCCTATTTGGCCAATATGGGGTTAATGCAGGTGTGACAGGATACGAACATTGTCCGATGCCACAGTCAGTAATGTCACCACCCCCAGGGGGTCTCATCCTTGCAATAGCCACGTTGTAGCTCTTGTGCTATGCACCAGTCTTCTACCTCCTTCAACACCACGCTCAGCACTCAGACATATCCTCTCCAGGGCAGCTACAACTGTGTGACAGAAAATCTCATCTACCAGCCACAGTACGTTCGCTGCAATACCGAGTACAGTGCATTGGCCTTACCACCAACACTCTCAAGCAGAGAATGAATGGCCATTGAGCAGACACCAAACAAGCCATTGCTGAAGTAAATGCTAAATTACAGGAGAAGCAAACTGCGGCACACACAGCATCTCACAATCAGAACTTTTGACTCCTGTTACACAACCAGAGTGGTGAGGGCCCTACCTTCTAATAATAATAGTGCAGAACTGCGATGTTGGGAACTGGACCACCAATGCATTACCAAATCCAGCCAGACACCTCGCTTAAAATAACCTCTCTGACACTTTTCAAATTTCCTGCCTCACCGTAGTTCACCTCCTGGGCGCTAAGTTCACCATTTGCCAACCCCCGCTCACCATACTTCAGTGTGCCATCACTTGCCGTCTGACGAAGCTGACGCAGCCAGCAATACGCCGCGACTGCGCATCTGCGGGGAAAATGTGTTTGTCCTACTTTGGTGTGTGTGTGTGTGTGTATCCACGAGTACCGTTCTGTGAGTATGTGTGTATTCTGTCTCTTTTCTAGAATGAAATCAGTAGCCTAGCAGCATATTCCACCATAAAATAATAAAAAAAACATTTCACTCCTTTTTTCTCTGCTTTTGTACACCACAAAAAAAGAGACAGATGTAATATATGGATGAGAGAGTCACCAATTTTCACTCTGAACTAAAATACAAAGATAAAAAATCATGACCAACTACCAATGATATATGCAACAAAACCAATTATAGTGCAATGTAAGCTCCACTTAAAACCAGTGTCCACATTTTCACACACAGTAATAAAAGGAACTTCACCCCCATACCTATTTTGAAAATGAATTTCCAAAAGGTAAAATGTGCAAGTGAGAAATCTAGTGTATTAAGTCCAGTTCATTAACAATGTGGTTACAGTATGGCATAGAGCACTTGCCTGTATGGGAAGACAACAATACATAGGGTGAAGCTGACATGTGGAGGGAAGCAGCACTCACCATCGGCAACAAGCATGGACGGGCTAGCGTCATGGTGAAGGAGCTCATGATGACCGGGTGAAAGTCCAAGATCTTGGGGTACATGTCGAGGGGGGAGAGGGTCCCAGATGTGATCACCACTGTCTGGAAGCGCTCAAATACTGGCTTGATAGCGATTGATGAGTCCAGGCAACTGAAAAATTGTCCACCATTTCCCATATTCCTGCACAATAACATTCTTACCACTTTGAACCTTGACAATGCTTCAAGAAGCACCGTGTGGCACATGTACACATATATATACATACATACATACATATAAACAAAGAAACTTCATTATACATCCTATAATTTGCTCATCATATTTGTGTTTCGTGATTTATGATAAATATTTAAAATGGTGACCTGTACTGACCAATTCCATTTCCTCACAGATTCAATTTACCCACCAGGCACTTTAAATCAAATTAGTTGCTGACTAGAAAATGGCCAACCAAACTGCCAACAACTACCACTACTCACTTGTTGAGAAAAGCAATCACAGCCTCGTGTAGACACAGAGAACTGCAGAGATGACGACCAACCAGCTGGAAGGTCGACACTCGTTCATTTTTGTTACAGTGTGGGTGGAGATGGGTGCTGTATTCTTTAAAGTAATTTACACAGGAAGCTTTGTGATAGCATCTTCTCTCTTTTGCTCTGCTTTGCAGGGTCTCACTGCTAGAGGTGGTCAAGGTCTAAGTGAAATGTGTTTAATTTGCCGGATTTATAATTTGCTTAAACATCATTACATGTTTTTGGTGAACACTGATGTACTTAACATATGATGAAAAGATTCTGCTCTAAATTAAGTTGTTAATGCCCACACTCTTGTCATAAGTTTTGCTCAAGGCCCTGTATTGCATTCCAAAGAAATGATTAATTTGGAACTGGTTATGAAATGTAATGTTTCCTTAGAGTAGAACTAAAGCATCAGGTAGCAAGTGACACATTTCTATATAGTGAAAACAAGCTTCTTGAGCAGAGGCAGGGTGAGCACACACTCCAGTTGCTTGGTGATTCAGCAGTCTTGCTCCTAATGAGGTGAGTTTCCATTAAGCTGGATGGTAGATCGTGTTGGACCAGCTAAAGGTCTTACAAGTGGTATTCTTTGCTGGTGCTTGTGGCGGAGGGAAGATGGCAGCAGGCATGGGGCAGAGCTGTGCCAGTGAAAGACACGTACATGTATGCACCCCCTCCTAAGCATTCAGTCTGTTTGCGGTGATAAAGTAACAAAACTGAACGAGAGTACTGCAGGGTATTATGTGTTAACTTGTCCCTCTCTGCTTTGACTTGTAGTTAAAGATGCATGTATACCAAAGGGTTGTCATATCTAGCCTCTAGGGAGCAAATACAGTTTGGCTACAGAATTCTTCTCATCTTCTTGCTTGGTGAACTTACACACAACGGGTGACGTCGCTATCCATCATAGCCTCGCCACAGCTGCGGTCCCCTCCCAGGAAGCGATGTTAAGCCGTACATGCCTCAGGGTGCCCTTGAAGCCCATGGTTAGCTACAGGCCAGCTGATGTCTCCTGCTGGTCCGCAACACGCTTCGCATCTCGGCGCATGCGCCTGGCCCTATGCCGCGGAGGGGCAACATAGCCCATCTTTGGCCATCTCCGCCACTTCTCTGCCGTCGTCTCTCTCCACGATCTCCCCACCACCTGTGCTGGCCCTGTGTTCTGGGTGTATATAGAGGCCGCAAACCAAGAGTTCGAGGCCGATTCCTGCAGCTCTGTTACAAAATGTTACTCTGCCCGGCCGCGTACCGACTTCATCTACCACTAGCTGCCTCTCGCAGCTCTGTTGTAGGGCGTCACTCTGTCCGGACATGGGCCGACTTCACTACCATCTACTACCTAGCCAGTACCAGTTGTAGAATGTAATGCTGCCCGACAGATCACAGAAGCCTCCCGAACTTCACGGCTACCCAGCTACTCATTCTATCACAGCAGTCATGAGTCTGAATACAGCCTACTGAGGTCACCCGCGCCACCGCAGTCTTCCAAGACTAGGTGTCGCTCCGGTTGGCCCTTTAGGCCCTAGTCAGGGTACGGGCTGATTATGTGTGTTTACTGTTTCGGCAATAAACACACACACATAATTCACAGTTCTTTCTCAATCTGCCTCCTACTGTCTCCTGCTTCGTCCAAGACTCGCACACACTTTCAGGAGCAGGCACGTGTCGCCCCCTTCCCTTCTATTCCTTCCTCGCCTATAGGGAGCTCTGTCTCTGTGGAGTGATGGTCCACTTAATTGTTGCACCTTTCTGTACGTGCTTGGGTCTGCTGACGACTTCCCACCTGCTAAGTCACTTGCTGGAGGCCAATAGTAAGGCCTACCAACCACACCCACCTGCCTACACATTCTTCCCGCCCCTATGGAACACCCACTGTCTCCCTCTCTACACTATCTACCCCTTATGCTTCACCACACAGGACTGGACGAGATAAAACTACCAAACAGGGACTAGTCCTGATTGGTGGCCTGGTAGAAAACGGACAGAGTGCCAACCTGGTGCATTCCTGAAAGAGAGAGGAACCTGCTCGGCAGAGGGGTGCATCGACCACAACTCTACCAGTGGAAGCAGAAATCTATACTACAAGCTATTTTGGCTCGTTCCTCGTACTATACTGTCTCCTATGCCACCAAAGAAACTAGTCACTTATAACCAGCCGTCAGCCAAATGACACCTACTTGTTTTGAACTCATAAAATTACTACACTATATAAATATTTTTTCTGGTGCCGAGAGAAAATTTTCTAACTCTGTTTTGCATTAAAAAGGGTTGCTGGTTATGTCGACATCATTAAAGAAGCCGCTAGCCAGTCGAGCATAGAGGAATTACACAGCGCTTTACATCTGTTTTGCATCACAAACACACCCGATCATACCTACGTTTACTATTTATTACAAATTAAAATATTTACCCACATAAGGAGTGGCAAATGTGTGTGTGTATGTACACACGACACACCTAGATACTTATAAGGCAGGATTAAACCTGCTGACGTTCTACACTGCTTTGAGTGCAACCAGACCCATACAAGTGTGACTGTGCTCTCTTGAGCAATCAGCCCAGGTTACTTGCACGAGCAAAACTAATCTGCGTTAGCTCTAACTGCAAGGTGGCTACCTAGCTCCAGTGAGTTTGGAAGTCCGACCCCAGGCAGTGGAATTGTTCCGCAACACAGACCACAATAAGCGACCATACTTTCTCACTTTTATTAGTAACTTCAGGAAAGACCTGGTTTGCTCAGCGGTTGGCCACTTGTTTCCCACTGCATAAGTCTCCAGTTCAATCCCAGGCCCCTGTAAGCCACGGCCACTTACTGCATAAGTCTCCAGTTCAATCCCAGGCCTCTGTAAGCCACGGCCACTTACTGCATAAGTCTCCAGTTCAATCCCAGGCCCCTGTAAGCGACTGCCACTTACTGCATAAGTCTCCAGTTCAATCCCAGGCCCCTGTAAGCCACGAATATTTTGAACAAACATTCTCACTCACTAAGTATGTGAGCAGTTTTTTGGGCCACTCTTGCTTCCTCTTACACCTCCATTCCATTATGTTAAACCTGAATTTGTTATTTGGGTAGGGCAGTCAGCTTCAGTCAACACAAGTCTCTCTTCATGTCATCCACACCGACCCTGCCACAGACAGGAGATGGCAATGTTTCTACTGGCGACTTCAAGCAGATATGGTGCACCCAGCATAGTCTAGCATCACACACATCACAGTGTCTGTATGCCATGCTGTGGAGGAAAAGCAGAGAACGTTACCTGAAGTGCAGTACCGGGTTGGATACGGTGGGCGTCTTGTCGTCAAAGGGCTCCACTATGATCGTGAAGCCCTTGGTGTAGGTGGAGACAAGGGTCGCCAGGTGAGTGATCAGGATAAGTGGCGAGAAGTCAGTCATGTCAGATATCTCTAGCGTGCGTAGCAAGGAGGCCAGTCGCTCTGCACAAAACCTGTACGCACAAACACACAAAACTTTTCTTGACTGACAAAATGCACTTTGCAACCATACTTAAGCTGTCACCAGCGCTACATACAAGACTATCATTCACATGTCATTTATTACAACACACACAGGAGTTGAACCTGCAGGGAGACTCCGTAGCAACAACAGCGATAGCAAACTGCCAGCGTAAGATACAAATAGCGTTGCGCTGATCCAGATCAGCACATGATAATATTGCCAATTTTTTGGTGTGTCCGAGTACCTTCAGATATCAGTAGTAAAAATTGCTGAAACAACAAAGTTATGAATTTCGTACAAAAACTTGACTTCACCCTTGATTAGTTACAGCAGTGACTGAGTTTCCTGGCTTTAAAGTAGACAATTTACTAAACTGGAAATCTCACATTGCGTATATTTTACCTAAACTAAATTCAGCCTGTTTCACTCTAGGAAGTGTTGCAGAGGTTTTGAACAAAAATACAACAAAAATGGCATATTTTGCATATTTTCATTCTATCATGTGTTATGGTATAATTTTTTGGAATAATTCCACTAATAGTAAAAAAGTGTATCACATGCAAAAGACAGCTGTAAAAATAATCAATGGCGAAAGAAAGTCAGATTCATATAGATCTCTTTTCAAGATCTCAGAAATTTTAACATTTGCATATGAGTAGATGTTTTCAGTACTCATATTCGTGTCCAAAAACAGTCATTTATTTCAGAAAAATGAGTCCTTTCATAAGTATGACACTAGAATAAAAAAACACTTGCAAATGGCATCAGTTAACTTAAAACTATTCCAAAAAGGGCCATCCTACCTTGGTAGCCAACTTTTCAATAAATTACCACGACAGCTTCAAGAAATTTGCTTTTCTAACCAAAAACTCTTTAAAAAAACAGCTGAAAGAATTTTTTTACTGAATGTGCATTTTATAGCGTAGATCAATATCTAAACTACAAAAATTAATAAATTACTGTATAACATTTCATTGTACACATTTCTTGTTCCAGTTTTTCTCGTGCCCTTTTTCTTCTGTTTCAGTAAAATGATGACGTCCTACAGCACGTCGGAAGAAGATTAGTCACATTATAAAGGAAAAATAAGATGTATGTACGCGCAATCTGATGTGTGTGTGTGTGTGTGTGTGTGTCCATCCAGTGTATAAACTTTGTATACCGTAATATGATTATTTGACTTGTCCAACATCTTTGTACAGCTATGTATTGAAAAAACATCTTATGGACACAATAAAATGAATAAACACACAAACAAACAAAAAAACAGGTAGGTATGGGTCAATAGCCATTGTCAGTTCCCAGCTACAAAAACCAGAACAAAACTGAACTGAATAGATGTTATCATTTATATTCCACTAGTATCAATAAAGAATAAAAATGTAAAGATCATTCTATAAATACTAGTCTCTTTAAAAAAAAGATAAGGTATCTCTAAACAATTAACCACCTATTCATAGGGGTGTACAAATATCTTTTTTCTTTGTTATATTATATTATTGCCATGACTATATCGTCGGTTACCCGTGATTGCTTCATTACTGAAAATTTACTTTCATTTTAAGTTGAAAACAAAAATAATTTTGTAGTTGAACAGTTCAAAAAATTACACGAACGTCAACTGGCATCGCATCAGACAAAGTTCGGGGCTCTCTCAAGCACATGCAACAGGCAAAAAATGATTTAGACGTTACTTGATTCCAGGAATTCAGAAGTTACTGCGGTGCCGGCCGAAATAAATGGAATCATGGTCAAAACGACCATGCCACGATTAGGTGTGCGGCTCACATCACATCAGGATGAAATAGCAGGCCACGAGATTAAGCCATAATGCGAAACGCTAGACATAAATGCAAAAAAAAGCTTGGAAAAGATCGTAATCACAAAACATAATATGATCACGTCGCAAAATAAAATATCTGGAAGTGCGGTATCCCTTGTGTGCAGGTTGCATCGCTCCTGCAAGCTAAGGGGCAGCGCTGGGCTACGTGGCTGGCTCCTGTCGCACGCGGGGGTGATTGTCTGACATGATGACGTAGATGGCCTTGACTGCCCCTCCTTGCCTAGGGGTGTTTCGGTTGACTCAGGAAGCAAGTCGTCCTGGGTTCAAACCCCGCTCGCAGTACGAGAGTCCACTGTACTTCAGACTGTACATCCACGTGGTAAAAATTTGTTCATCTGACTTTTGTGTGTGTGTTTACCCACAAGTACCACCCTTTGAGTACTTGTGTTTTCTGTCTCCATCATACAATGCAATTAGTAGCCTAGAAGCCTATTCCTGCCATTTATCTGAAATAAGGAAGCACCCTATAATAAGGTTGGGAATGAGGTATGTATTGAGGAAGGTCCATCAATAGTGAGTAAGAGCAAACTGCTGTGAGAGTAAAAGAAAGAGGATAAGTTTCAATAGTGTACATAGAGGGGGAAGGGGGATTCTCGTGTCTCAGTAGAGGCGGCCTGTCCCCTTCTGCAGGTGTGCTTACTTTGCCTCCTGCTCCTGATAGGCTGCGAGACACGTGACTTTGGTACGGGAACTGGATACCCATCTTCCAATTGAGCAGATGGTTTGCAGGGGTCTACAACACAGTGGCAGTAGTCTGTCTCTGGGAAGAGGGGCTGGCAATTTGACACCCGTATGTATATACCCACCCATTATCAGGCTTGAACCAAGCAAACTCATAGTAGGAAGGCAGGATATCCAAGGTGTTCTGTGAAGTACAAAGCAGTTCTGAGCCACAATCAAAAACCGTTTCTTTCTGGCAGCCTCCTGCCACTATCAGTTGCAATGAAGGGTGACGGTAGATGTAGTGACTTTAGCAGGTGACAGGGGGCAGGCCCTCACATGCATTCACTGCAATCCCTTTTCACTTGCTACTTGCCACCTTGCTACACCTTCACCCCTTGCCATGCATCGGTGATGACCGCGCCATTTATACCGATGGCAACCTAAGTCTGGCCCTTCAGGCGCAGACAGGGTCCAGGCCGGGCGTGATTGATGTTGGCTAGACCAATAAACAACCACACCTAATAGCGACATGTTCTTTTGCAACCCAACCCGCTTTCTTCCTACTAACCTCTTTCCTTATTTTATCCTCTTTTGCCTACATATCAGCAACCTTACTTCTAGATCAGGCACAAAGCTCTCCCTATGCCCTTCAGGGAGGAAGTTGGGGCAGCATTCCCTCTCGTGCTGGGGATCGGGATATGGCTATAATCCTGCCGTGTCTGTCACCATAGGGAAATAGAGTGAACCTACATTAAACCTAAAGATGGAGCACATGGTCACTGGCGATAATTCCACCCCCCTGAGAGCTTCTCGTCAGGCGGTGACTTTAACGATACGACTCGCAAACCTTTCTACAGGGACTCGACATGCTGGCGATAATCCCACCCTACCCAATAATTTGGGAAGATGACACGAGATGCTAAGTGCACTGTACCATGAGAGAGGTCACAGTTCCCTGGGAGGCAACCCAGAATCCCCCCCACCCCCTCGCCTTAGTATCCACCATTGTTGTATTGAGCTGTGCGTGCACCCAACTGAACACCCACTTCAACCCAACTCTCTTTCTGTGTCTCCCACATGCGTGCCACTGGGCTGGGCAGTGGAAGGCAGCCAAGAGGGCCACTGCTCTGGCCAGATCGACTGCAGGACTCGACACTAGTCTTGGCAGAGTACTGACACTACTACAAGAGAGAGCAGCACAAGCAGCTACCAAAACCCCATAAAGAGAGACTTTGTTCTCCTGTTCACGTGGGGACAAACACTACAACACACCATCTCAACAGACTCCAACCAGGTGAGGCACTCCAGTTTTTCCCAATTACAGTGGAATCGCGTTATTGCAAGTATGGCTTATAGCGTCACCTCCGCTATTGCGATAGTTTTTAAATGCACCGTCATTTTCCCTATCATTTGAAAGGTACTTAATTTTGTTTATAAAGCAAATCTGTTAATGAAGCCTTCCATTATAGCAATAGGAACAGTTGTAAACTTGTATTTTTAAAATGTATAAACACGTAGTATCGCAGGTGACATTCACCCACTTGCCACGCGCGAGCCAGACTTTGTTAGTGTGTGGCGACACTCGCGCCTGTGGAGCTTGAGAAGGGTGTTGTTATGAAGGATAAAGAAGAGGGGAGAGGTACGAATGGGAGTAGAACTAGTCGAGACCAAGAAAAGAGGGGGTAGTCGTTAAAAGGGTGGGCGGAGGGCTTCCTTGGTATTTTTTTTGCTGTGCCGGTTTTTTTTTGCTGTGCTAGAATGTCAACCCTAAAAAAAATGTTGTGTCACCTCTTCCCTTCTCTACCTGAGAGATTGGCTATCCTCTGCCATACACGGAAACAAAGAAGGCTTGGAGGAATTTATCGATCTGCAACCAGAATGAGANGGAAGTAGGGAGGGAAGTTTTCAGTGATCTCCAGGCTTTGTGTGTGTGAAAGAGAGACAATGAGTGAAGTAGCGCGCTGATTGGTAGGCAACTAACTCCCTCCCGCCGCCCAGCAAATTTGGGGGAGGGGAAGAAGAATGGAGGAGGAAGCAACATCGCGCACGTCTGCTGGTCGTTACATAATGCCGCTGTCAGACGTAGATTTTTTTTGTACTAACTTGTCATTGCATACGTGTAGTTTGCAGTATTCTTTAAACACAGGATCTACAAGGGCAAATACAATAAAAAAAAATTACGGGTCACTGTAAATTTTGTTTTAATAATAACTCGCTATAGCAATAATTTATTTTACCATTGTCGACTATTGCTATAACGGGGTTCCACTGTATGTATTTTTGTTTCTTCTCAATCATATGTCTTACTCTATGCCATGCTTCAGGGATGATGGTCACAAACTAGCTTTGATATAAAAATATAGTAATTCTGATAAATGCTATTTCTGCTCTAGAATTCACATTTCCATAAGCGTTGTCATTACAAATGTTAAAATCACTGTGACTGTTGTCTGTGGTAAGTGAGAGAACACAAACCTGAGAGGCTTGCGCTCAATGCATATCTTCTGAGCAACATCACGGAGGAAGCCGGCTGGGGTCTCCTGGACCACGTGCTGTACTCGAAGCCTCATCTTCAGATATTCCACGAATCTCTTGAGGAAGGACACAAAGTGCTC
Organism: Clitarchus hookeri; assembly: GCA_002778355.1. NCBI lineage: Eukaryota > Metazoa > Arthropoda > Insecta > Phasmatodea > Phasmatidae > Clitarchus > Clitarchus hookeri. Next base: position 376,555 of record NQII01000907.1, on the reverse strand, counting down.
TGCAGTGCGGATGTTGCCCGGGACTGCCTCTACAACATGCATGCACAGTTGTCAGTCGTTACGTTACGCCCTTCAGCACAGTTCCTTGCTCCGTCTCTCCGTGCATTGTCAATTACATCAAATCGGCAAACATTTTACTATTGTTTGAAAACTGCAAGCAGAAAATTGTGGTGCATAATCGCCTGGCAGTTAAGAATTTTGCCAAAGGTTTAAACATAATATAGGTGTACATTCAACATCTAATTAATTAAATTAAAAATTTAATTACACTAAACTGATTTAAAATGATTAAGAAACAAATAAAGATAAACAATTATACGTAAGAGTGAGGGGAAAAGTATGCAAGCACATATAGCAAGTGCCAAGATCTGTGTACAGGCAGTTTGTACGAGATGAGAGGCAGGAGTGCCAGTAGACTTCACTGCCCTCCATCTGAGGGAGACGCCTCTCGTTCCTGGCTTTCCTACACAGTGCAGCTAGATAGCAAGGAGACTTGGTGTAATCATAGAGAGAGGAAACCAGACCACCATCTCGTCCAACCTACAGCAGTGTTTTCCAGCTTGTCACGGTCCTCAATTGAATTGGATGCCTCACAGTTGAAGGTATTCAAGTGCGTTAACTATGGATTGTTCATTATTTTTCTTAGAATCTGTGTAAAACTTTGTTGTGTTATTTTCTGGAAAAATCTCATAAGTCTGCAAAATGTTCTATGACGCAGTAAAAGAAAGAAATTGTACACTTTCCACAATTTCCAAATAAACATTTTTTCCCAGATTAAGTCAATCAGAGCATTAAAGTTTCACTGTAAAAAAGTTTGTACCGTGTAGAAATACCACAGGGTAAATGAAATTCAAAAATATTATTTTGTGGAGAATCCAAATTAAAATGAGCAAACGAGCTAAAACTGTACAGTCCGAGTTACTAAAAACAATTAGCCATATTTTTTGCAACAAATGTACAATCTCGCAAGGAAAAAAACCTATCCGATTGTAGGACAACCAGTAGCAAAACTACTGTGCATGAATGTAGCTTTTGTCAATATGCATCACATACTTATTTTTACTGTATACACTAAGTTTTAATGTTACCAAACAGAATGTTACAAAAAGACGAAATGGAACACATCATCAATAATGGGGTTGGCACCTTTCAAAAGCAACATAGCCCCTATTTTACACTTTTCCAGTGACCACAAATATTATTTCAATATTTAGTCAAGTTTAAATAGATGGTGAAGCATTCTGTACAGGCATTAACAAAGACTAAAGAAAAGGGGCACAAAATGAAGGATTTTGTACAGAGGTCTCATTCTGTAACTTTCTGGCATCTTCAAATAAAAACTGTTACTGTGTGAGTCTTTACCACACACACACTTACCTTTGTGCAAAAACCAGAAAATTCAGTGGAACCTTGCTATAATGACAAGTGGTGATGATGAGAAAAATTATTGCTGTTGCAAATTATCGTTGTAACTGAAAACTACCGTGTAGCATCTTTTCATGCAGTGCTATCGTATATTCACTTCCTGGGCATCCTGTGTTTTCTGAATGCCATTGCGCATGCGGAAGCTCACATCTTACAGCATAATTTTCCACAAGTAATTACCTC
>NQII01000907.1:315687-374445 GCA_002778355.1 Clitarchus hookeri | reverse complement strand
AGAAGATCGCCGAGCAGAGAGTCAGGTCAGGGGTTCGGACCCCTGACCACGTCAGTACGTCAGCAGCAACTGTGGCCTTGCCAAGGCCTACCCATCGCCGGAGATCACCCACCACAGCTGACAGCACTCAACTGAGTTAAGTATGACAATCACCGTCACAGAAGCCCCACTCAACCAAGAATTCGCCCAGTAAATCCGAGTAACCCAACTAGCACAGTACCGCACCTCTAAAGTTTTGATGTTGTGTATTTGTGAATATAGACACGAGACAATATATTCGTACTTCAAAATACCACAGTCATAGTCTACCTCATTACCAAACCTGCAACCTCCACGCACCTTATAGTCGGTGCCTGGGGGACATTAACTCTGACCATATAAGCCGCCATGTCTCCTACAGTGGCGGTACCTGAGTCATCGTTAAAGTCAAACCACAGATTATTACCGACAACATTTTTTTGCAGCCCTTCAGTAAACATACACAACAAAGACTGAAAATAAACACACCCTAAATCTGCCCGAAAAATTTGAATACTACGGCTGCTGAATCTGACCTGTGTAACCGCAGGCATCAGCAGCAGTTTTTACTTATGATTGTTTCAAACTTAATAATGTTGAAGGCTAAAATGTATGTACGTACAGCGTGCAGATGATGAACCAACTGTTGAGTGTAACATTAACACTATCTTTCTGCTGTAGCACGGCTGTGGCCATATCTCCATCTCACTTTTGCTTGGGCACCTGCCCTTCTTGTTCAGTACCTCTCTTTTTTGGCCGCTGAGTAGGAAATCCACTTTCTGCCTCAGTATCTTTGGCTTGCTTTTGCTTGAGTACCCTTCCTTTTCATTTGCTAACTCCCCTCTTCTAGCTGCTCATGCAATCAATACTTTTCCCCCCTCTCTTTGTTTCCATTAATGCAGCTACACCTGCGTCTGCGGGGAGCGAGTAGGTGGTACATTTGAAGTGGGAGGAAGGGATCCCACTCATTACCATTCCTTCCTTTCGTGTTCACAAGGGAAGAAAAGTCGATGGCATTCTCTATACGCAGTTCTACTGTAAGGTGTCAAGGAAGTACAAGGACGACCACCAAACCAAAGCTAGATTTGTAGACAAATTAAAGGGAAAATCAATTTGATAGTAAAAAGTATATGAGAAGGTGTTTGGGACTTGTAAAATTTGTAAATAGTTTCTCGATAATAAGTTTGTAAATAACGGAACGTTTGTCCTTGAACTTCCTGTACTGGAGATGGCACCTGCACCACATTTCAGTGAGACCAGCAACAGTGCCACGAGTCAGTTGGCATCATGGAGACAGAGCGCTAAGCCACATATTGAATTGAGATTATCACTTATCAATCTCGTATTAACACAGTCCACACTACGTATGAGGGTTATTCGAAAAGTAAGGTCCGATTTCGCATAAAACATACACCATCACAGATTTTTTCAAAAAACTTTTTTATTTAATTTCTTACATTTTTCTCTATTTGTCTACATAGTTTCCATATTTGTTTAAACATTTGTCATAACGTTCTACATTTTTTGAAAATTACGCCCGTGTGATGGAGACTCTGATTTTGATAAACGCTTGCAAAATCTCAGATGAATGGAAATCAACTCTGAAGGGCTACCTGCCAAAAATGAAAGAATTCCAAACTCTCCTGGCAATCAAGGCAGCTCTATCTGTGTATAGTAAATGCAAAGTGAAGGATACACAGCAGAAGGGCACTAAGCAAGCAGCGCAAACTCTTTGGGACCTGTACAATGGAATAGGCAAGGCTGATTTTGAACGCATTAGGAAAGAAACAGAGAAAAAGGGAAACAAAGAGAACCTGGAGATAGAAATGCCTTGCATCCTATGATTGAGAACCATTGCCAGATTCAGGCATTTCGAGAAAGGAAGGCAAAGAAAGCACCAGCAGTTCAGATCGACGAGAAAACCCGCCTACGTCAGAAGTCCATTTCTGTTCTAGACTGGCTAAAGAATTAGCTGCAGCACTCCTGTGCCATTGTAAAATTTCCTGGTACAATATTTTCCAGATTTTACCTAATTTCTTGGATTTTCATATTGTTGTCTAAGTAATTGTGTCAGTATTTTGGGAAAGTTTAGTCCTATGGTGATTTATTCCAATTTTAGGGCAGTTGTGTTATTTGAGAAGTTTTGTTTCAGTCATGTATTCATGTACAGGGGGTTAGTACAGTGTTACCTTCACTGCCAAGCCTGGCAGGAAACTGGTTGTTTGCTGTAGACGGCTCAGCTTGCAACAGGATGTCAGCTCTTATGTTTGCATTTCTGAGGCGTGAGCTACTTTGCGCTCTACCTTGTCCGTGCTACTTGTCAGAGATGCAACGCATGTAATTACTTGCTGCAGAACAGTTGTGTGTAGTTGTGGACCGTTTGTGGTACCCCCAGCGTTCTCTAGGAACGATCTCCAAACTAAATTTTGTCACCTTTGTGCCCACGCACAACTTTGTAACATCCCGCCATTGCTAACCGTTTTTGCCGGAACTCTGTGCACAGGCGCAGTCGCGACACAACGTGCTCGTCGTGTGCTCCCGTGTCGGGGAGGTTGATGCAGGCAGATGATCCCCTTACAGGCTTGTTTTTATTTTAGAATCGTAGTAGTGGAGAGATAGTTTAGTAAAAATGTAGGAAATGTAATGTGTGAATTATCTTTAATGATCCTATGCAGTTTCATCTCTTCCCTCCGAGATAGGTGAGTACAGCATCAGCCTTTCTCCGGTAGTACGTGCCATGTTTGACTGACTCTGGATATCAACCCTCAAAGGAGCAAGCAGAAGACAGCGGATCTATACTGATTGCCGAAACTAGTGTAGCAACGTGAGCTTCCCTTAAACGGGCGGCACATAACGTCAATAGCACAACACATTAGACCACACAGATAAGTCAATCCCCTCCATGTACCGTGTTGAACTTCGCCGGTTGGAGTGGCAGGACTGATCCTCAGCGACCTAATGTCTTCTGGTTACACTTCAGCCAGGGAAACCATCACCTGCTCGTACTTTGTGAGGTGGTCTTGTAGCACCTCACCCATGCCATTCACTCATAGAAGTGGTGCTAAGTGGAAAAGCTAAAAGGCACCTACTGCCTCCAAACCTAAACAGTTGCTCTGCAACCCCTTGCCTTCTGCAGCCCCTCCTCATGGGAACAAGCTTGAGCCGCCCGCCCAGTCCTCCCTAGTGCCGTGTTTAAGCCACCCCAAAAGATCACCAGAAAACCAAAACCGATCGTATTTCACCTACCACTGCCGGGCGACGGGTGCTCATCGATGCTGGTCCGGTGTCGAGCCTCCTGACCCGGCTGGTTGGTGGTGACGGCGCCTGCTGGACGCTTGGCAGAGAGAAGTACTCGACTGCGGCTGGCGGGCTTCCGACCCACAGGTGCTGGTTGGTGGAGCTGGATCTACGTCGTCTGCTGGCTCGATCGACGCCTACTTCCGGTGGTAGGCCTAGGTGGAGGAACTCGACTACTGGGTGTGCAGCTCTGGGGAGTACCACCAGGGACCTAAACAAGTGACTGGGGAGAACTATGAGGTGAGGCCTCTACAGTTGGCGGGCGGCGTGAGCTTGTTCCCGGGGGGTCAAGTAGCTGAAGGCTGGGACAGGTTGTTTGAGCAGTGCCTGCTTGCCAGCTAGGATGGCAGCTGCCTGTCAGCTCACTCCACTTGCTACCCCTCCTGTGGGTGAACTGCGTTTACCAAGGATGAGGTGCTACAGTACACTTCCACAACAGGGTGACAGCCAATGATAACCCTAGCTAGAGTGTATACCACAAGTGGTAGATCCTTCCTTACCAGACCTGGCACTCCCTCCGGCGACTCTTCTGGGGCTGCAGCCAGCGTGTGCTGAAGAAGTCAGACGTTGTTAGCTGGTGATCCAACTGGTGGTCTCTCGCAGAGCGCTCTAGCACACAAGGTGGTGGAGCGAGCTGCTGGAATCCAATTGCCATTCTGCGGCAGTGCAGGGACATACATTCTCCTGCACTGGGGGTGTCTCTGGCAGGAGGGTGGCTCCTCCCTCGTAGGCGGAGCCGTACTTGTTGCCATCTCTTGGGGTGGCTTAAAGCATGACTCTCTGTTGTGCGGGTTGAATCGGCTGTGCAAGCTCAGGTGCAGCTTCACTGACGTGGTTACTGGTATTTTCCCATTTCACTGGGTTTTAAGGCGGGGACAATTTAATATATTCTTCCTTCAGGTGCATTACGGTCTCCAGGCATCGCACTTCTTATAGGAGGTGTAATGTTGGCTTGGGTAGCTGCCATTTAGGGTTGTTTTACTTGTAGGGCATGTGGCGCGCACGTAATGATACGTAGTTGCAAAAAAAAAAAAAAAAAAAGTAGTAGTCTATATACACGTCACAACATTTTGCTGGTAGATTATAAGGGTATTGTATGTAGAGAGGACAGCAACACACTGGTAGACAGAGAGCTGAAGAAAGAATAGTGGGGCAGAGTCTGTGAAAGGATACAGGTAACACTGACCTTGCAACACTTCATCAGGCAGGATTGGGTTGGACAGAACAACGTCTGTCTCCCGTGCAACACTGGCATCTCTCAAACCCTCCACCAGGCGTCGGTACTCCTCCTTCAACTTCTTGACATCATCGTCCTTCATCCTGTGCGCACCATAACCACATACATACCCTCCTAAACAATTTAGCAGCAATGTACCAGTCACACAATGACACCACAATTCCCTTTCACGATTATAACTGTGTGTTGATGTTTTACACAAGCACAAAAAAAAAAAAAAAAAAAAAAAAAANGAAAATAGTTCAAAACTGAGGCGATAAAGAGATTTTGAGATATGAGTGGGAAAGGTAGGGGATGTTCAACAATATTAAAAACTGTCTAACACAGCAACAGCATGTACACCCGTCGGTCAGACTGTATAAAATAAGTTTCCTTCAAAAGCAAATGAATGATGTCCTAGTAGTTCAGTGGAGATATTTGAATGGCTCTTAACAATCGTTAATGCACTTGTGCCATTGTACACTGTTTCAAAAATTACTGTATGTACACGACATGTGGGATTCCATTCCTGTGAGTTTACAGATAACGAACAGAAAATACTGCTAATGCTTCAACACACCCCATCCCCCTCTGACATTTCGTGTTTGCGTGAACGTCTAGCGGAGGTGTCAGCTGGACAAACTTAAGCAGACGAGCCGGAGTATTCACCAGCACAAATGGAAGTTCACCAAACTTCATTGGCTAATATTTTACGTTGTCCGCACTACAGAGGTAGACATCATGCCTACCTGTACAATAAACACAACTGTGCCAGTGTGATAATTGTTTTTTTAATATGGACGTTGTGCTGTCTACTTAATGTATGCACAAGGAGTGTGCACCGCTGTTTTTACGCTTTTATGGTCACAAGGAAAGTCGTATATAATGTTATGGAGTGTAATTTTATTTCGAAGACATATGTCTATTGAAATAAATTACTATTTTAAAAATAAATTGTTTGATTTTTTCAGGACCAACTACTGGAAATGCACTTCACACTCGCTTAAAGTAACTCAGCACCCAATGTTTCCATTTTTTTTGTGAAAAGGAAAGATTATAAATACCAGTTTTGGGTGTAATTTTATTCATAAGATGTCTGTCTATTGATATTAATTAATATTTCATTTATAGATTGTCTAATTTTCCTGCAAGAAGCTACCGTATTGCGCCACTTGTACTGGCAATTTTCATGTCATTGTAATTCATTAATTTTCTTTCTTATTTAATTGATATTTTGCCAAATAATTTTTGTTATTGGAACGTGCTCTAGTTATGCTTAATTATTTTGTTTATTCACTTTCAAGTTGTAAAACAAACTTTGTCATCTGAAAATTGTGTAATGTTTAAATGTTTATATGTGTAATTTCTTTTATGACTTTGTAAAAAAATAATTTTTGTAATGTTTGTTAATTATTTACATAAATAACATGGTGTGGATTCTTAATTTCAGTTAGGAAAATGAACGTTGTTTGTGTGTTATTATTATATGTCTTTCTCGACTTTCAAGTTATGTATCTATTAGTCACGCGAGACCACGAAGTCCGGAGCATACCTTGGTATATATAGGTTTCCGCTAAGGTTACTTCCTTCTTCTTCTTCTTTGCATTCTAGCCGTACAACATGGTGTTAGCTCAAGATATATTCTGGTAAAATCTATTTCATCCTTGAAATGAACTAGTATTTTTATTCGCCGTTTTGGGTAAGTTTGTTTACAGTAATAATTATTTTTGTATTCAGACGTGATTGTATTTGGTGTTTACGATCGTCTTGCTAGCTATTTATTATTTTCTAGCAGTTCACCGTTGCGTCTGATGGCTTAACCTCGGGGCCAATTTCCATCCTACTCATGATGTGAGCCGCACACCTATTCGTGGCGTGGTTGTTTTGGACCACGATTCCACTTCTTTGGCCAGCACCGCAGTAACATCTGAAATGTCATTTCGTCTAACAAGTAATACCTAAATTATTTTTGCCTGCTACATATGCTTGGGAGTGCTCTGAACTTTCAGTCTTCTGAGACTACATTTCTTGTTTAAATAATTAATTAATTTTTTTTGTACAGTCAAATACGGAATCATTTTTTCAATTTTCTCTTAATTTGAAGAAAAATGTATTAAAAATGAAGTGTTAAGGGTAATGTAAAATTTCAAATGACGCTATTGCGAGTACCCGACAAAATAGTTATGGCCATCAAATATAATGATTGTTCACTCATAATCTGTTCAATACTCTTACTTCATATATATAAAAAAAAGTTAATACTCAGCCCTAAGGTAGAAATAAAGTTTTATTTATTTTATTTATACTCATGCTTATATACATGTTGCTGTGGCAAAGAAAACAAAAAAAAATCAATATAAACATTGTTTTAAACATATAAACTGTTGTGATTTACTTCACTTCCTTTATTATTACCCATGGATAACTATAATGTTGTGTTGATATACAAAAAATTAATTACAACTACATAAGTGTACCTAATATCTTTCTCGTATATACTTTGCTGATCAAAATTACAACTAAACCATAAGTGTAACTAATACATAGATATTTTTTCTTTTTTAACCCATTTATGTATTAAGTAAAACAGGAGCACGCCAATTATTTATGCTGTCAGTGGTAAACAACCCCACTCCACACAGGAATCTAGATCCCACCTTCCTTGTGTTGTAGCGAGAGTACCTATTCGTGCTCAAGCTCAAGACACCAAGGTGCTACATAACCGTATATTTCTACACATTTTATGCAATTTGTACACCATACTTTAAGTTGAGAGTTTGGGGTCCGTAAATTATGTGTGGGCATCGGGAAATTTTTTTTTAAGTAAGGTTATAACTTTAATAAAACTAAAATAATGCACCCAAAAGGATCTCAAAATAATGTAGTAAACACTTTGATGTTAACAAACGCTATAACTATGCAATATACGATACTGAGATTGTGACCTGACGGTTCACATGCCGCTGCGGACTTGCGACACAGCACCTGGTTAGGCTGATGTGGTACGTACTCTCACGTCCCACTTTCCACTCTCCTCGGCAAAACAGTGATTGTTTATATTCTCGCAGCCTTTACACTTTGGCATCACGACATTTAAAGAACACTGATAAAAATATGCAATTAAAAAACGAAAACGGAATTGAATGAAAATGGAGGGGGAAAAAAAAAGCAAGAATTAAAAACAGAAAAGTAGAATAAATCATTCTGAAATTAAATGAAAAATAAATCATTATTGGTGTTTTCGAAGAATAAATCTGGTAATCCATCCTTGACTGGCCTTCAACTACGGTGTGGTTGGCAGATTAGTGCATCTACATAGAGGGAGAAGAGGTGAGGGGTGGTCCGGCTGATAGCACAGATATGATGGTGGGAAGGGGTGAAGAGGAGATGTGGCTGGCCTACTACAGGAATTGGAGTGAGGAACGGCCGTGTTCTGTGCCAGCCGCCACGCTACCATTCCACACCCGTCACCCCGGAAAGCTACTGCATAAATTATGTGGAAATACAAGGTACTTGAAATAGACTTCGCACTCGCTTAAAGTAACTCAGCGCCCAATATTTACTTTTTTTTTTGTGACAAGGGACAGTTATATACACCGTTCTGAGATGTAATTTTATTTGGATAACAGCTGTGTATAGAAAAAATTCATTTCATTAAAAAAAGGTTGTTATTTTTGCACTAGAGATGATTAAAAACCGACTTAACGTGAAAAATGCACATATAATGCACTTTTTGGGTTTTTGGGGGGTCATAATCTGCCTGCAGTGATTTTGTGGGGGCATTGAATTTGCAAGGATATTTTCAGGAACCGTGAGGCCTTGTAAAATCAGGGTCAGACTGTAAACAATTTTTGAATTCTTAAATAGAGAGATAGATTCACGAGAGCGGCTACCATTACAGGTACGGCCACACAAAATAAATCTAATTTCAAAACTTGCAATGATTTCTCAAATTATATTTGCACAGATCCCATTTCATTTCATGGTGTCAGAATTAAAGCTTTTTCATTCAACTTAAATCTTAATCATCTTTCACAAGTCTTGCAAGTATTTTATTTTCTGTAGCTAGTGGCATTTTTCGATTCTGTTCTATGTATGCTGCTGAGGTTCCAGAGATTTTCGTAATTGGTAAGACTGGTTTAAATTGTGTCATGTTGCTGCTAAAATCATTACCGTCTTATGGAGCTGGGCAAGTTTAAACTCGGAGCCAGACATTCAATGTTAGTGGTTATTATTAATTTCCTCAAAGATAAAATTATATTCTCATCTACCCACTAAATGTACTCTCCCAGACCGTACACACTGATCTACACATCACAGACTGCTGCGTGAGAGGAGTACTACGTACCAATTTTGGCGCAGTACACGGGGTCTAAATATACTTGCTATTACACGTTACTATTCTCCACAGGCGCTACAATACTTGAATTTTGCCAACTGTACAAAGCAGGAGAGACAGAAGTATGGAGCTATCTTGACATTATTTTGGACATCCATTAGTATTGTCTATAACACATATACATAACAGAATGCAACATTTTTTACATTCTGTCCCTACAATAGAAGGGTGTAATACACAAGTAAAAAAAATCTACTTAAAGAGGTTGAGGAGGTGATTTGCATAGTTTTCCTTTATGCTATCATTGAGACTCAGACTATATGTACATATTTAGAACACTACATTTCTTACATGTATGTGATTTAATACCAAATAAAGAGAGCGCCAGTTTTCTTACTGAGAAACAGTTTTTTCCAAGACTTGCAGGTTTGCAGTGCTCTTTTCAATGGTCCGTCTGTTGATCTTCACACTCATCGAGTCAATGCAGACGTTGTCTGAAACATTCCATGATGTGTGACAGCAGCAAGTTTGAAAATGAGGCAAAGATGAACTATTGTAGCGCTTCATGCCAAGTTGTGGCATTCTTTTATCATCATCAAACATGCCATTTGAGTAACAAATACATACGAAAGAGAGTTAAAATATTGATAAACTGTACAAAACAGCACATATGACTACCATAGTTTTAAAAGTAGAATGCTACTTGCTACTGACATGCAGAAATGACAAAAAATATAAAAAAATACAAAGAAAGTGAGGTGTGTGTATATTATATATATATATATATATATATATATATATATATAACATGGTTAATAGCAAAAGAAATACATACATCAACAGCAGTATACAGCCACAATACAACACTATCAATTACTAAAAGAGAATAAGTGGTCATTACCGATGTTATGTGCTTCATCAAATACAACGACCGAAGATCTGGACAACTCTTTGGACACAACCTCTGCTATCTTTGGGTCAAGGAGGTAATGGTAACTGTATACCACAAAATTTGCATGTGTGATCTGTAAAAGTAGGTTCCACAATGAACTAGTACACAATTGGACAAAATATAATGTTCATTATTTACTATGCATAAAAAGAAAGTTTGGTAATGTATAAAAAATTCAACTGCTCTAAATGGTTATAATAAATGTTTACAGATTTGCACTTTTCTGTATCACATTATACACACAGACGTGCACGCATGCACAAACACTTATAAACACAACACTTTTTTTTATATTTACTTAATTTAAATATATACACCCAAACCTTGTTCATACACCACCCCGTTTGTACAAACAACTCGTTCGGAAGGACAGATTTTCGGGAAATGTGAAAAGCAAAAATTTTTTGGTAAAAAACTTAAAAACAAAAAAAATTGCTGCAAAACTCAAAACACACTTGCAAACTGCAACATGTAAAACAACACCGTTTGTACCGACATTACAAGCCCCAATGCAATTCCTAGTAAATTTGATTAGTAATGACCATAAACCATCTGCAGGTATTATTTTCTAGTTTTTCGGAAAAGTCCCTATTCTAGATAATTACCAACATGCGCTGTACCGTGGCGGTTTTGTTTAGCATATTTGCAACGTTGCTGTCTGCTTTTTTGTTAATTTTAGATAGGTCAGAAGTATTTTTTGCATAACTGGGATTTCACTTTGCTCTGAATACATCACCCTAATATATTAATTTACATTTTATCAATAAAAATGCATAATTTTTAAGTTAGAGATGAGTGAACATTACTTCATGTACCCAGTCCGAAAAATGTGCTGTTTGGACAGAATTTTCATGTGAGTGCCTGTGGAACTGAGGTTTGACTTTACATCCAGTTTCATAGCTTATCCAAATGGGTTTTAGCAGAGAGCAGTAAGTAATTCCTATAAGGCAACCATATCCATGATGCAACTCAAAAGATAATGTCAAAAAAATCATTAATTTGCCACACAAACTGTGAATTCCACAAAATGTTTTGACTATGTATAACCTCATAGAAATATTTAAATATATGATTCTTGGTGATTTTGCCATTTTTTTCTGTTTTTTTTTTTAGATGTGGCAAACCTTACAATATGTTTGAAAATGAATATAATGGCAAAATTACCAATTCAATGATAATTAAACCATAGAACCTACAGAAAACAACCAATACCTCCCCAGTTAACATGAGTAATGTAGCACTCAGGTAGAACACTCGACTTACAATCAGGATGACCTGGGTTTGATTCATCCAGCCATCCTGATTTTGGTTTCCAGGGTTTTCTGAAATTACTACACGCAAACTCTGAGATATTCCTTAATATACTCCCTGACCGATTCCTGCCCCGTATCTATAATCTTTATTGTTCCACTACCACGATCTAGTCAATGTCCGGGGCCAATGTCAATAATAAATATATAAATAAAATAAATTAAGTAAGCTTTTAACAGTAATGAAAAACTGAACCAAGCCACTACAAAAAAGTTGCACTCAAAATTATAAAAACAAATAACAATAAATTTAGATTGTGCGTGAAATTGTTATTCCATGGTAGGTCTTGTAGAGGTTGGTCCAGAATGGAAGGAGGATCAGCCCTACTACCCTGCTCCTCCACGGCAGGTCATCTGGAGTCTGTCTGATGAGGATGAAGGTCTGGAGAATGGGGCTGGATGCTCACAGTGGCCATAGCGCACACTCCACACGGCCTTATCCAACACAGGTCCACCGGTGAGACTGCGAGGAAGGGGAGAGGGTTCCTGTGTATTGTAATTATATGTATAATGTTGTTATATATTATGTGCTTTCTAAATATGTTTGTAACTGACCAGTGTGTGCCACTGTTAAGGCATATGTCATTTAGAGGCATTTAAATACTAAAAATGAAATAAATAAAAAAATATACAAGATCTCCAGATCAGCACTGCCCTGAAGGAAGATGGTCCTCATACCGAGTAGCGAGCCAGGAAGTAAGGGCACCAGTTCTTGGCGTAACCAAAGTCCTTGATGTCGTCGAGGCTGTAGACCCCTGTAGGCAGGGGGGACTCCCGCCCCTCCAGGTCGAAGCCTTCGTAGAAGTCACAGATGGGGACGGAGCTGTCATAGCGGTGTCTCTCCCGTACGTACGATGCAGTTAGACTGTGGCAACGCCCGTCCACAACCTTGCCGTCGCGCTCCTTACTCACCTGTAGACAAGGTGTGTGCAACTGCCTTATGTAGCACCCCTGCCAGCGCACACCTTCCCACTATACAAAACCTATGACAGGAATAGCTCATTGCATTTAATACTAGCAAGAACTTTCAACACAAAGCATATAAGACTTTGCCATCACTTCCTTTGCCAGATGCTAAACATGATAGCTACTGGTGAAATTTGAAAAAGGACTATTTTCTTTATACATGAATATAAATCATTAAGTACGTATTAACATGAACAGCCCACATAAAACTTGTTTTATAATAGTACGCAGAGTGGAATTTTAATGAAACAACTGAAGAAAATCTCAAGATAAAGGGCAATTTCTTGTCTTATGATGGTGTCTATGAATTTTCCAAAATTTGTACAAAAGATACCTAATATTTTCCAGCATGCAATCCCATATTTACAAATAAAGTACAAAAATTACATTCTCTTCAGACTTACCATGCGGAGTAATGTGGTTGGCATACGTGGCTAACATTTGAGAAGTAGCAGATTCAACTCTGACCAGCTTTGCTGGAAGACCACCCAATTCAGGTGAATGTTGCTGTAGTCCATTACTATATAATAACTCACTTTCCTTCCTGCTTACTGGGTTAACATAACTGCTGACAGTAAATGGAATCTGTCGCTGGGGACTTACTTGACAAATATTTACAGCTAATTTTCAAAATATATTTAACCAAATTTATAAATTTTGCTCAGAAGTGAGCAAATATGTACTTCATTTTCATGTGTGCAAGTGTATCTAAGTCACAAATTTCAATACCCTCAAGTTTTTGTTTACGTAAGTGAATTGTAACTAACAGTTGCATGAGGAAGTTTGAAATGACTACAAAAAACTTTACATTTCCACAATTGTAATATAATGTAATATAATATTACGGAAACATTATTGGTGGCAATTAAATATGTGTTTTTACTAGCATTAAATGGTGATGAAATATAATATCTACAATTTTAATATATAATTTAGTATGTCATACAAAAGGCATTAAATTACCAAACAAACTAATAAAAAATGTTAATCAAATTTTAATGTAATATAATATTAACATTTTCATTCTTAAAAAAATGAATGCCTAAAGTAAGTTGTGAGAAATTTTGTAGCTCACAAATGCCCAAGTTTTTCATTTAAACTACATATATGTACACACTAGCAACATTACATTTTACCTTCTAAAAGTGTGGTCAAACAAATGTAAACAAATTTATATGGTAGAAGAAAGAGTACGATTGATTAACGCTTTCATTAAAAAACTGGGAATTAAAACCAAAAAATCATGGAAAAAGTTCTAAATTTTTTGAGAGAAAAAACAAAATATTTTATAATGTAGACAAAATGATAAGACAGGAGATGCAAATAGTACTTGTAGTTTCTTGGAAAAATAAATCGCCTGGAACCTTGACAGTCACCTTACCCTCTGACCTTGTGTGAACGCTCACAACTGCAACCGACACATGTTAAACTAGAAGGCTTTTATGAAATTTATTTTACTCTGAATGCACTATTCTTATGATCTTTAAAATGAACAGCAACCAGCAGTCTAATAGAGGAAAGAATAAAAATTCTTTCTGAACACACCTAATAAATAAATTCATAACTCAAACTTATCTATGTCTATTACATCATAAACATTTTATGCACACAAACATGCAGTAATTGGACTCACAGTTGGTTTGGTGGTTTGTCACAAGCCTCGTACATTAAGAAGGTTGCTGAATATTTCCCAGAGTAAGGAGGTTTTCTCAGGGGACTCTCACTCTGCCCCACAGCTTCATACAGAAACAGCTCGATCCCTTACCTAATCTCAGCTTATCCTTCCTATCATCTGGCCAGGAACTACGACTCCGTCCCTACGGCAGTCGGCTCCACGAAGTACCACACTCCCTCACCTCATCCTCGTCGACTCTGTCTAAGATGAGAACTACACTGTTTTCCAAGCGAGAGCTGAATAGCGAGCTAGCTTGTGCTGCTAACCTGAGGGTGGATGCAGAGGTTCTTGCGAGAACTGAGAACCAGCCCCAGCACGTTGGTGGGTCCACGCTCCTTCTCGTAGTAGGCCAGCAGTTTCTTCAACTCCTCTATGACCTTCTCTATCTCAGGCACTGTGCGCGAGCAGTAGATCAACTTTGTCACATCTCCTGGGTTAGCCAGCATGTAGGCCATAATCAGTGACAACAGCGACACCGTCTTGCCGGTGCCGGAAGGCATCTCCAGCAGACAGTGTCCCTGCAACCGTGACGAGCAGTCAATAACAAAGCAAGACTAGTGTTAGCACCGGCACCTCTTCACGTATCACAACAACACTTTCATTGTTACACAAAAACCATCATGAATGAAAACTTCCCTAACTAAACCAATCCACTATTTAAAACTCCTGTCTCTATAAAAAATCATACTCACAAATTAGTTACTATTTGGATACCTTAGCCCACTTGACCATCATGATGGGCAACAGAAACTTATAGCCTAGTGAGCTAATGTAAGAATCAACATGGGAGGCTAGAGGCAACAAGTTGAAATTCAGTCCGCCTCCTCATAATTCAAATAAATTCTTTAAGCAACCAGCAAAAAAGTCAAATGTGATGTGTTTCTGAGCATGTATTTTTTTTCGACTCCGTCTCATCACGTGCAGCAACACGGCACCGCTGAACCCTGAGATCGCTTGCCTCCAGAGCCGACAGGCATGCTTCCCGACCAGCGATACCCAAGGAAACAGTGGTCGAACCACAGACACCCATAATGCCAGTTGCACATGTAACATAATCACCTTCAGCCTTTGAAACAAAGCAAAGAGGAATGTGAGTTGCCCATAGCGAACGGCGGATACCGCCCGCACACAAGAAAACTACCCCACTTCTTGCCTTCCCCGAGAGAGCGCTGCCAGTGTAGCGCCGGCCACGAAGGACGGGGCCACCTCACTGAAGACGCCCGGCAGCCAAAAAGACCTGAGGCACACCCCGGCCAGCATTATATAAGACTGCGCACCCCCAAGAACTGCATTCTCATTCTAGGATGAATCTGTAGCCCCATCCCTAAAGGGAGAGGCAGATGACCGCTGCAATTATTGATTTCCGACTCCAGTGTAGGACTGCAGGCCGTCCCCTCACCAGGGTAGCACATACCGAACCTTAGCAGGGTACACAAAGGTACCTGGTACACAGGACAGTAGAGCCTCCACTAGCAAGACTACATGAGGAAACGGTTAGGCCATCCAAGTCAGTTAACCCAATCCATCCACCACGTATAGATTTGCCGGTTCAAGTGACAGCTCTGACGAGGAGTGACCTAATCACCTCTGGGCACATTCTTGCTAGGGATCCCGTCGCCTGCCCCTGCTTCGTGGAGGTGGACTTAGCACCTTCCGTCTATACAGTTCATCCATACAAGGGGCATTAAATGGAGTGATAAAGACAGCTACTGCTCCTGCAGCTGATTGATTGCTAGGTAACAAAACTCCATCAACCTTCAGATGTGTAACACCACGGGAACGAGCTCAGGCCGCCCGAAAACTGTCGAGGCCTCGCCTCATAGTCCGTCCTGCCAACCTCTTTGAGCCACCCCAAAAGACCATTGGAGATCCACATCCCATCGTGGTCCATCTGTGCCTAGGCCTTCCTGTGGCCTTGGGAATCGCCTCTGTGGTCTGGCGACCAGCCGCAGCCACTACCACATACCACAGAGGGCCAATCAAAAGCCAAGCCAACAGCCAGTCGCCCTAGGACAGGGCATGGCGCTACTAAACCAGTATCCAGCAGCTGATCAATCCTGGGTATAGCACGAACAAGGTAAGCCTGCATCGGCACCTACCCCAACTACCCGGAGGGCTCTCAGTGTTCTGATACTAAATACCCTGCAGACGGCCTACCTGTCCAACCCTGTATAAAGGGCTAGTTAAGGCCAAGCGCCTCGTAATACAACCTTCACCTCATTAGAGTTGATGAAGCACGTGTCTCTGACCTGACACCTTGTGAAACCCTTGCTCATGTGTGACGTGCATCACCTCAACTCAGCCGTCATGCGTAAAGTGTTTTTGTGGCACCCAATATGGGGCCACGCATCTTATTGATCACGTAATAAGACAGAGCCAGGCCAGTGTGACCGTGAGAGAAACAGTGGAGAGTCAGGAGATACCCTACTTAATGTACCGGACTTCGAGGAGTCGTAAAACACCCTGTGGCGCTCAAATTTCATTGCCAGAGAATATGTCTGAATCAAACCACAACGTAGCTGAGCAAGGCAAAACCTGCACGACTAGAAGGGAACCAGAGACCAATTATGCTGTGTGGCCACGTGTATGGGAATAGGCCAGCACTTTACTCACTGTGCACACTATCAGAGTCTATTCCACTACCTGTGTTTGGGGTGGAACGACGAACCCAGGTTTACAGGAGCAATGTCGGACACGACAAACAGCGTATTGTGAGTGGGTAACTTGCGCATGTCAGGGACAGACACTGTAAGGTGCACGACGTGTGCTCGAACCCTTCACCACCACCGCATAAGGTGCCCTGACGAATGCATTACACATTCTGGATTAGTGTACAGGTGCGAGGTACGTAGGAGAGCCAAAGATTACCGTCCGAACAACCCGAGTGTACATCACAGCAGAGCGTCAGCCCGTAGTTCAGATGAACCCCAGCTACCAGAATTTGCAGGAAGACCCCAAGAGGACCCAGTAACCTTTATGCAAGTATGTGAGCATGAGCTTAGGGAGAATGCAGTCCCAACCAAACAACTAACTGGGAAGGCCTTAGAATGGTGGACAAGATATGGGGAGTTCATTACCGAACGGTCCCAGATGTGTACTAGACTAGCCGTACAATTTTCAGGGGAAGAGGTCTTAGCCCGCCTCACAACTGAGTTCTATAGCTGAGCCCAAACTGCTGAAGATGAAGCAGAAATCTTCATCCGCAGAAAGGTCCAAATGTATAAATGTATTTTCCGAAAGAAACTACGAAAGTTGTATGCGAGCTATTACGTGCATTCTTTTACCAAACCTGCAAAACCTACTGCAAATTCCCCAACCACAACGTTTAACAAGCTCGTGGAAAGAGTTCAAGAGACAGAGCAAAATTACAAGGTGCAGGCTGCCCTAGACCAGCCCATGGGGGGAAAGGTCACGGAGGAGGCAAGGCCGACTGAAGGACACCACCCCAGCGTTCCCCAAGTGCTAGTTCTGCCCGGGGAAGTACTTCAACCGGGGCTACCCAGTGAAGCCAGCCGGCCGGTGGATGGCTAAGTATGGGGGAGCGTGTGAGGAGAGCGAACCCATACCATGTAAAGTGGGTAACAAAGATTGCCAAATGCAGACGATGGGAAACACTGGAACCGAGGCGCGAAGCGGGCCACCACTGGTCATGATCGGCTCATCACAATCCAGACGCTAATGGAGGAACCTTATCCTCTGGAAGCTACCCATATCAATGTCACAACCCAACCACATTTTACATGTGGAAGGGAAGATTAACCTAACTGTGCCCAAGACATTGCACAGGAAGTCATTTTGGGGCAATAGTGGCTGCACCAGCAGCATCGCATCATGGACTGCGGATAAAGATGTATCTATATAGGTGATAAAGAACGGATGACCGTCAACTAGGACCATAGCCCAGACATCGCAGTCCCTCCCCCAATAGCATCAGAAGCCCTCAACCACCAACTAAAAGCCCAGGAATTTAACCAGTTACAAGGCATCCTAGTTAATCATTCCAGGGCATTCGGTCATGGGGGACCATTTCGCCAAACCCGTAGTATCCAGCGAGAGGCCAGTATATTGCCGCCCCTACCGCATGTCGGCAGGTAGGAGAAACTTAATAATGTCGCAAGCACAGGCAATACAAGAGCAGGCAATACAAGAGCAGCTCTTGGATTCCCCCTACAATTCAAGAGTCATTCTAGTTCCCAAGAAAGACGGACAAGTATGCTTCTACGTAAATTACCAGGAACTAAATAACATCACCCCGACTATCGCTCCCCCAGCGATTAACCTAACCCATATGCTGAGGGACATAGGAGCAGCCAAGATCTTTTCTACCCTCGACATGCAGTCAGGGTACTGGTCCACCCGGAAAGTCAGAAATACACTGCCTTTATGACACTCCAAGGACTACCTTCCAAAGGCTGATGTCAGCTGAAGTCCTCACTGGATATATCGGCGAGTTATGTTTCGCATACCTGGACAACATAATAGTGTACGTACTCAGATTCTTGGGAGAAACACTATGATTACCTGCAACGAGTACTAGAAAGACTCGAACTACACACTCTTCTGTAAGCTCTCTAAGAGTCATTTCGGGAAAACGAACTTAGACTACCTGGGACATGTAGTCACACCTGGAGGAAATTTTCCTCAAACGGGATCCAACAGAGCCATAGAGGAGGCGGAAGAACCCAGTACGAAGAAGCAGTTACGTCGTTCTAAGCCTCTGTAACTTGCTGACAGATTTTGTACCCAATATCACCCAATTAATGGCCCCACTTAACCCATTGCTAGAAAAGGAGGCCCGTAGGTGACGGAGCGCAGAACACCAAGCAATGTTTTGGGACCTCAAGCAAAGTTTCCACAGCAACAACCTGCTACTCCGACCCCAGGTTGGGAAACCCTCGTACTACACACTGACGCTTATCAAAATGGCTTGGGAGTCGTCCTGCACCAAGAAAACCAGGGGGGACAACCCCACGTGATTGCATACGCCAGTACCCAGCTAAACTCAACCTAACAGAAATACCATATCAATGAGCAGGAGTGTCCCCCTGTGATATGGGTCGTACGGAAGTACCGCTACCATTTGGAGGGCCAACACTTCATCTTCCACACTGACAGCAAGGACCTAAAATGGCTGAATGAGTCCAAGTATACCAAAGCCAAACTAGGGAGGTGGGTGATGTTCCTGACAGTTTAACTTTGAGGTCCAACACTGGCCAGGAAAATTGAATTACTTGTCCGATGCCCTTTCCTGCCAACCAGATGCCCTGGAAGGAACCAAGGAGGACAAGGAGTGGCAGCGAATGATCCCTCCACCGACCTTGTCACCAAGTCCGGTGGAACATGTCTGACTTCTCCAACTACAAATCAGCTGGTATCACGTGAATTAATACCAACAAAAGGACCCCGAAGCCAAACACTGCCTTAGAGGCCTACCTCAAAGGCTCTTAACTATGGGACGGTATTATAAGGGCACGCAATGGTAACCCAGGAGCCCCACGGAAGATTTGGGTCCCCGGAGAACTACAAGCCGACATCTGCTGACAACAACATGACTACCACCAAGCAGGCCACCCCGGCATTAAGGAAACGCTCCAGGACATAGGAGAAAGGTACCTGTGTGGGATGGCATGAGCCGTGACATAAGAGTGTATGTCACAAACTGATAAGAATGTTGCCGCAACAAAGCTTACTCAGTATCCAAGCCAACTGGGAAGGCCCAACGGCCACACCCTGGACCCACCTCGCCGCCAACCTGATGGGACCCTATCCCCGAAGCACGAGAGTTAATCTACATTTATTGGTAGTAATTGACCAATTTTCACAGTGGGTGGAAGCATTTCCTCTTCCAAGTCAGAAACACTGGGTATTATTAAGAAATTTGAATTAGAAATATTCCCTCACTGGGGATACCACCAAGCGATACTTATGGAAAATGGCTTACAGTTTACGGGACACAAATGGCAAACCATCTGTAATAAATGGGGTACAAAAACCTGGATGACCCCACCTTACCACCGAAAGGCCAACTCCACTAAACGGAGGAACCATAAATTGAAGGAAAGCCTCCGACTCAGTGTCGGAGAAGATCACCGGCATTGGGATGCCTGACTTCCTGTTCACCCTCCGCCGATGCAATATTGAGGCAATAGACATGAGTCCCAGTCAGTTGGTATTGGGACACACCATATGCTGGCCTGGCGATTGGCAGTGGGCGCAGGAACCCTCTACTATGCCTCAACCCGAAATAGTCAAACTAGAAGCCCTGGCCCACACGAGGAAGGCCCAGGATGCGCAGGACCAATACACAAGAGCATAAATACCCCAAGCCTAGAACCGAAGTTCGTAGCTTTGAAATCGGCGAGGCGGTCCTAGTCTGCAACTACCCTCTCAGCCAAGCAAAGGGAAAATTCAGAGCAGGACTGGCCCCTACACCCTCGTCAGATGGCGACAGAACATGTACTGGCAGGCACCAAAGGAAGAAGAGGAGGATGAACCACCGGAGCTGAAACCAGAGGGGCACGCACCTCACCCGTTCCGGGAACCAGCCACAAGTCAAACCCCGGAAAATGTTCCCGCAAACTCCCAGAATGCAGACAAGACGCACACCAGGGGCACTATAACATCAGGTACGTATCAACCACCCAGGGGAGTAATATCCGTATGGTCTATCCCTTCCACGCCAATCAACTTCGTACGAAGGAGACAGACACCCGGACACAGTGGCGAATGCTGACATGGTCTCATATATTCTGGAGGAGTCCAATGGACCGGACCCCCGACAACCTCCATGGCCACCCGGTATAATCCAGGACGAGGAGATGCCCAGCAGTACCCCGGAGCTGGATGGCCCCTAGGAAACTGCAGCTGTTCCCAAATCTGGAAAGGAGGAGCACAGCCGGCCGAGGGGACAGAAGCAGAGGAGACCCTGCCTCTGACGGCCACCCGATCAAGTCCTCGCAGCCGAATGTACTTTTTCACTTTTAACTGCAAGCTGAAAAGGTTAATCTTCTACAAGTTTTTTTGTCAGATAATTCTGCATGCTTCTCATTAGGCTTCGACATTTTGTTCTTATTCAACAACTATGGCAATGTTTTCAACAGCAAATGATGACTACAATCAAAACAATAACAGGTTAATTGGCAATAGTCAGCGGGCAGGAACACACCTTGGCATCAAGCGCTCGCTTCAGCTCCAACATGTACGCATACTGCTCCGGGTATATGTAGTCATACGGGAAATACACCAACAAACCATCTACAGCAAACCTGAGAACAAATATCCAATATTTACACTAACACAAAACTGGAGACGTAACAAATAACAGTTGGCTTATTTACAGCGAAACATTCTAAATAAAAACCTCTTTAATACTGCGTTCTCATTAGTAAATTTTTTTTTTCTTTTGGAATACAATAGGGAATTTAATGTTAATTTGTATGCTCAATAAAAATATTTCTGTTACAAATACAACATAATTTCAAGTTTTTTGGTAAAACGTAAACATGCTGGTGATAAGAATGTCTTCTTTCTTAATATGCTGAATCAGAGACAAAATATTTCAATTTATTGAGAACTTTTATAATTTTTGCAAACACCTGTTAAAACAAACATTATTGCAAACTGAAAAAATTCAGGCCACTTGAGATTTGTATTAAAGAGGTTTCACTGTATTTTATTTCATAATATTTAACTCCTCCTCTTCACACAACTAGGCTAATCACGTAACACTTGCTTATATAGTGTTCACAGTAAACTGAGCACTTTTGAAAGCCTTGCTTAAGATCTACTTGCAAGCACATCCAATTAACATTGTCATGGGCGTGATCACTTCATTCTTGCTTCAATCCAGTGAAAGTTTAATTATTATTAATGTAAATATTTACAAATGTACTCATTCTTACACATTAAAACACAGAGCAAAATAAATTATTTAAGTTATCACAAATATTTACGAATCACTTTTATTCAATGTCAAGACAAGGAACTACTTTTCATCCATTGCTACCAACTATACTGGGCACATGCCAGTCAGTTTGCCTGTTATAATATATGCAGGGAGGGGTAGTGACATTTTTCAAAGGTTGGTTTTAAAAGTGCCTAGTTAACCACAAACTGCATCTACCTAAATGTATATCTACAAAAGCAGACACATCCATTGCTTACTGAAAGTCTGCATATGTTTCCAAGGAATACAAATAATGAAAATATGAATATAATGCTTTATTTATGTCATGAGAATGAGTAACGACAGAAAACCATCATTAATACAATAACAACAGACACATATTCGACAAACACATGACATTTTTGACAACTGCAGGTGCACCTTAAGGCTGAAGTTGGTCATTTAGAGCATTTCTTATAACGACATGCAGAACAACATAAGTGCAGTACAAACAAGACTATAACTTGTAAAACGATACGCAGCACTACATAAGTGCAGTACAAACCAGACTATAACTTGTATAACGATACGCAGCACTACATAAGTGCAGTACAAACCAGACTATAACTTGTATAACGATACGCAGCACTACATAAGTGCAGTACAAACAAGACTATAACTTGTATAACGATACGCAGCACTACATAAGTGCAGTACAAACCAGACTATAACTTGTATAACGATACGCAGCACTACATAAGTGCAGTACAAACAAGACTATAACTTGTATAACGATACGCAGCACTACATAAGTGCAGTACAAACCAGACTATAACTTGTATAACGATACGCAGCACTACATAAGTGCAGTACAAACAAGACTATAACTTGTATAACGATACGCAGCACTACATAAGTGCAGTACAAACCAGACTATAACTTGTATAACGATACGCAGCACTACATAAGTGCAGTACAAACAAGACTATAACTTGTATAACGATACGCAGCACTACATAAGTGCAGTACAAACCAGACTATAACTTGTATAACGATACGCAGCACTACATAAGTGCAGTACAAACAAGACTATAACTTGTATAACGATACGCAGCACTACATAAGTGCAGTACAAACCAGACTATAACTTGTATAACGATACGCAGCACTACATAAGTGCAGTACAAACAAGACTATAACTTGTATAACGATACGCAGCACTACATAAGTGCAGTACAAACCAGACTATAACTTGTATAACGTTACGCAGCACTACATAAGTGCAGTACAAACAAGACTATAACATGGATAAAAGATCAAATAAGCCATATTTTTACGTGAACTTTTGTCATTCATGATCGTTATACTCGAGTGTGAAAGTATATAATGTTTGAGTTCCGATCCAAGTATGGTCTCATATTTTCCAATATTTAGTAGATTACAGTGTTATTGGTAATTAATCTGGCCTTGGGCAGTGATTATTTTACACCGCAGTGGTCCTTCAGAACAGGTACTGCAAGAATTTTTGACCAACCATGTGATTAGAAAGAAGTTGTGTTCTGCCTTTATTTGTAAATTGAAAAATATTTTTATACTTTACACTAAACCAACACAATGACTATTTGGGTTGAATGCGCCATTTTCTCTGTGTAACATTGTAAATTTTTGTACTGTTTTCAGTTACAATGTTTTTTTGTTGATCATGGTAGTGATGCGTGTATGTATTTTGTTTAATAGAGGTTTGCAACAGTTTTGAGATTTTGTACCAACTGCCAACTCCTCCAGAAAGTAAATTAACGCAAAATCTGCACCGTTCTGCTTCCTACAGCATGAGTAATAACAAGCACGGAGAGCTTGCTGATTTACCAGTTCCTGATATTTTCACCTGCTTTGTATGTATGTGGTAACATCACATTGTCATATCCCACAGTGAACTGTGGGGGCACGACAAAGTACTAAGGGAAGACCTGCTACCAAGGTATGTAGATGGTTTGCACGTAAGAGTTGAAACTCAAGCTGATTGATTCTATAGCAAAGTTTATTATAAGTCTACTGTTTAGGACAAGCAGTTGGGCTCATCCTCCATTTGTGCCGTCTTGCGGAGGTGCTGCCCTCTTATGGCAAACAAAGCAGTTATGTTGTATCTAAGCAGAATAATGGTACAAGTCACATATTAAGAATACCATCACATCTCAGATGTTTTTCTGTTTGTAAACATTCCACCCACCAAAAATAAATATTTTTCAAATTGTCCTAATGTACACAACTTTATATATATATATAAACACACATATATATCTGAAGTATCAAACGATACACAGTTATTGTTCAGGGAAAGGACAGATGTTTGTGACTGGTCTGATGACATTGCCTTGAGGTTGTAATGACGCAATATTCTTAATTTTTCGGGACACAGGTGTAAAATTCTTTCGTGTTTAGGAAGCTTTGGAAAGTTTCGTAATATTTTTATCGGGTTGGAAGTTTAAAGCTGTGGTGGCTCGTTTCCCGTGATAGTTTATCCGGCAGACGTGTGCTTTTGTAGGTTATCGGGTGGATGTTTGCTGTTTACGTTTATCGGACGGACGGTTACAGTTTTCGTTTCGAACTTTGAGTTTTTTGTGAAGCTTCAGCATTATTTAGCTTTTTCAGGCGACGTCGACAAGTTTTAGTTCCTCCGGCGCTGTTTTGTTGTACGAGAGGTTTGTTTATGTTGACGGCGCAGGATTAGTTCCTGCGGCGNTTTATGTTGACGGCGCAGGATTAGTTCCTGCGGCGTAGTTATGATAACATTGTGGAGAGCGTGCGTGGCCAGGCCGTTATCTCAGGAGAGGGGGGTGATAGGCAGCACAAAAGAGGCGTCTGTCTGTCGCCCTTCGAGCAGTTTCAAGCAGTGCTTCAGAGTCAGTCGGCGGCGAGGGCCGTTAGAGGCATCCCTTCAGGACACTTTACTTTGAGCAGTTTCGTCAGTCATCAGAAGCATCATACAATGCTCGCTTAGGTCGCGTCGGGGGCGACGCTAAACCCCCACATTGGCCACTAGACTTGATTATTTTAATTCTCCGCCGGTGTGGGAGGTAGCAGCATATTATATTTCTTTTGATGCAAGTTTT
The DNA here is from genome assembly GCA_002778355.1 of Clitarchus hookeri. Taxonomy (NCBI): domain Eukaryota; kingdom Metazoa; phylum Arthropoda; class Insecta; order Phasmatodea; family Phasmatidae; genus Clitarchus; species Clitarchus hookeri. The sequence continues at coordinate 349,677 of NQII01000907.1, read as the reverse complement.
GAGACATTAATAAGCTGTAAACGACTGTGGCGCTGGTCTTTACTTTTATATTAATCTGTGAGATGTTCGTACTCTGCATACTGCAACTCCGTCTGTGAACTGTGTCGCTAAATAGTTAAATAAACCTATATAACAAAATACTCTGGAACTTCTTTCTTAATTAATCGGCGTCCATTTACTGAGTCTCGTGTTTCTACCTTGAGCTAGTTGTGGCAAAGTAATATTCGGCAGTGTAAACTGACGAACGTTACAATGGCTTAACGAGCCGCGGCCCGGAACGTTACAATATGGCACCTAACTGTGGGGCAATATTATAAATATGGCTTAACGAACACCGGCCGAACGTTACAAGGTGTTCTTAATGACACGGCACGGCACTATCCCATCCTGCCCAGGGTGAACTTCAGTGACATGCGCTGTCTTCCACTTCAGTGAAGGTAAGTTCGGCTCTTTCAACAGCACCAGCTGCTTCACTTGAATGTTGGGCTGAGGTGAGGTCCACTTGTTTCTCTGCTGGAGTGTGTGTACATACTCATCACTCAGTTCCAGCAGAGGGTGTGGAAGCAGAGCTGCCAAGGCGTCAACCACTAGGAAATGCCCTGGAGTGAGAACATTGTACGCTCGAGGATCCTCCGACAAGACACTTAGTGGTCGAGAGTTCAGCACTGCAGATATCTGTGCAAACAGTGTTCCCAGCTCTTCGAAGGTAAGCAGCTGTGAGCACACCTGACATTTCAGGTGTTGTTTTACACTTTTAATCGCCGCCTCCTAAAGGCCACCAAAGTTGGGACTGACAGAGGGACTCAATCACCACTTTATCCCTCTCCAAATGGCCTTGCTGACAATTTGTTGCTGGCTTTCTCCACAGAAGAGGCTTTTGTACACGTCCTTCAGGTAGTTTATGGCGCCCACCAAGTTGGTTCCATTGTCTGAGGATATCTCCAACGGAAGCCCTCGAATGGATACAAAACACTTCAGTGCAGCAAGGAATGCTGCTGCAGACAGGTAGGACACGAGCTCCAGGTGCACGACCTTAGTCGTCATGCAGATAAACAAGCACAGATATACCTTCTGGGTGGTCTTCCTTCTTGCTCTAACTGGGGTAGCAAGGAATGCTGCTGCAGACAGGTAGGACACGAGTTCCAGGTGCACGACCTTAGTCGTCATGCAGATAAACAAGCACAGATATACCTTCTGGGTGGTCTTCCTTCTTGCTCCTACTGGGGTAGCAAGGAATAGGCCCCCAAAGTCAATTCCAACATTGAAAAATGCTCTATCCTGGACAAATCGCAAGGCAGGAAGTGTACCCATCAGTGGGGCTCATGAAGCTGCTTTAAAATATGCGAAAAAGTTGTGAAGGAGCTTACGAATCAAAGTTCAAGCAGAAATGATCCAGTATTCTCAATGTGTCAGGTACAGCGTGGTTGAAGGACCTGTGTGCAGGCTCGTCACGTGACAATGCATTATGATCAACTCGGACAGTCTGCTTTGCTTCGGAAGTAGGATGGGATGCTTACTTTCTTCAGTCACCGTTGCATTATGCAGCCTGCTACCACCCTGACAACACCCTTTGAGTCCAAGAAAGTCACAAGGCTTTTAATGGGTTTAGAACATGGTTCTCCCTTTTCCAAGGCTCTAATCTCTTCCCTGCAGTAATGTGCCTGCACAGTCTTGACACAGTAATTACGGGCATAGGGTTATGTTCCGATGGAACATGCCTCCAGAAACTAGGTAATACAATGGACTGGAACTCTGCAACTTGGTTGGCGACAAAGATTTTTAAACTGTGTGGTGACAATCGTAACCAGGCCAGGACTACTGTGGAGTCTGTCCAGGCATGCAATGCAGGGTTAACAACTTTTGAACCATACAGTCTCACTACACATTGCCAAAGTTTGCAAAACAAAACTGCTGCACACAGCTCTAACCTTGGAACAGACAGTGTCTTGAGTGACGCCACCCTGGACTTGGCGACAAGCAGGTGAACCTCAGCGGCACCACCAGCTGTGACACAAGCATAGATGACTGCAGCATATACCTTCTCACTGGCATCGCAAAAACCACGACACTGCACATCATGTTCTTGGACTGGAATGAATCTGCTCGAACTAACTTCAGACAAAGATGGCAAAGAGTCCTTAAAACGTATCCACACTGTCAATATGTCTTCCCCAAATGGCTCATCCCAACCTAGGCCTTGAGTCCACAAAGTCTGTAACAACATCTTACTGGATGTAACCACACGTGCTACCCATCCACATGGGTCATAAAGACGAGCAGCAGTTGAGAGTATACTACGCTTTGTTACTGACAAGTCAGGGACATTCACTCTGTATGAAAGGTGGTTCTATACTTGGTCCCATCGTAGACCCAACATTTTCACTGAATCAGAGCAACCAAACATACAAAATGAGTTCTCACTTTCATGTCGATGGTCGTCACAGAGCTCTTCATGGTTGGAGCACCAATTGTGTATTTGAACCCTCCTGCTGTCAAGAGTCCGATGAGCTGAGTCTTCGGCAGCTGAACGTCGGCAATAGTTGCAACTCCTGTAACTATATAGTCAACAAAGACATCATTGAGTATAGCACGAGCAGCCAGTGGAAACTTGTTACCCTGATCTATTGCAAGTTGCTGCAGGGTGCAGAGGGCTTGAAAAGGCGAAGATGGCAACCCATGCGCGACTGTGGTCAACTAGTACATGCTAATCGGGTCATCCACTGAATTTCTCCAAAGAATACACTGGTACTTCCTATCAGTGGGATCAACAACCATTTGTCTGAACATCTTGCATACATCCACAGTCACCGCAACAGGAAATGTTCAGAAGCTCAAAACTTTATCAAAAATTTCCTTCTGTAATTTTGGCCTAAGTAGAAGATCATCCAGTGATTGTCCATTAGTGGTCTTACAGGATGCATTGAAAACTACCCTCACTTTTGTAGAAACACTTTCCTCCTTGATTACTGCTTGGTGAGGTATAAAGTAGGCTGGCTGAGCAAACTCAGCTGTAGTATGGAACACATGATAGCCATCACTTGTGAGTGTTAACTGTCCAATACATGTCATGTGACCCAAGCTTTCATACTCCTCCATGAAGTCTTGGTAGTGCTGCTTCAGTTCCGGCATCTTTGTAAGTCGACGCTCTAGTCCATTGAAACTACGCAGTGCATTTGAAGAAGAGTTATGTCAGTGATCTGAACAGGAGTCTCAGGACAAATCTACCATCTTCGCACGTTTGTGGGTACTTATGAATTGATCCTCGCACTGTTGGGTCTCGCTTGATAGCAATTTCACTGATGGAACCTCTTCTACCTCCCAAAACTTCTGTACGGCCACCTCCAGATACGCATCCGTTCGTACAAGTAAGGAAACCGACTCAAATTTACTTGCACATGAAGCATTACCGGCAACTACCCAACCAAATGCTGTATGGCATGCATGTGGTTTTCCTTCGATCTTGTGGCCAGTCATCACATCAGCCATTACATCTGCTACCAGCAACATGTCAATGCAACCAGCTGAAGCAAATTTAGGATCGGCTAAGGGAATATCTTTCAGATGTGCAAGATTTGTTGTAATAATTTCAGCTGAAGGCAAATCACCAGTAATGTTATTGGGAAACAACGCTCGAGTAGTTAGGTGCAACTCTGGCACGTGACACGAGGTGATCTCACACATCACAGCTCCTCTCGAGTATGTTCTAATATGTCCTATGCCAGAAACACTCACCCCAGCCTGATGTCACGTAAGTCCCAAGCATTTCCCTCACCTTTCTGCTATAAATGATGACTGGGATACACTATCCAATAATGCATGCACAACTTGATATTGGCCGCTACTGTCTTTCACATTGATACGAACAGTCAGAAGACCATACTTCTCTGAAACGCTTTGCAACAGTGCTACTATTGCCATCTTCCTGACCAGCAGAGTCTGTAGTATCTTGGTCTGTCTCGTCACAACTTGTATCTCTTGACAAGTGAATCAAGATGTGATGTGTGTGTTGGCACTGGTGACAGCAAAACTTTTAAAGACAATTTACTGCTGCACGTCCTGCTTGCAGGTAGTTAAAACACAACTTGTTAGTTAGCATGCACTTCCTCCTCTCATTCGTCGGCTTTGAGAGAAATGTCTGGCATCTGTGTAGAGAATGAGCTGCACTGCAAACTGGACACAACGTCTGCCTACCTGTATCGTTATGCAAAGAAACAGGGGTGGTTGTCAAATCTGCTGACTCGTTATTGTTTTCATAGCTGATCAACCAAAATTTATTCCAGGAGGAAAACTTCCTCAGAGAACAGAGAACAGGATCTTACAGGTGCTACGAGGAGGTTAATCGTCAGCAGCAAGCTGAACATGCCTCACAGCTCTAGCCTTCCGTTCCAAAAACTTGAATAGTTTTGATAAGGATGGCACATCCTCTTTGTGGGAAAATTCAAATGCCTGTCTGATGGTGCATCCAATTTCTCGAGCTATACATTCTGAGCCACTGGAAATTTTTGAGCCTCCAGCGCACTCAAATTTTCTTCCACTGCAGTCACAACCTTGGTTCATCCACCTTCGTTCCGACTATCAACCTTTTGTAGATACAAGATCTTCTGGACATGTACTGTTGCTGTGAGTCTCAAACTTTTGAACCTCTTCTCTAATATTTTCCAAATTACCGGGTAATTGCTTTCGGTAACCGGTTTATTGTGTACCAACTCTGTGGCCTCCCCCTGTAAACAACCCAACAAGTAATGAATTTTCTAAACTTGGGTTAGGTGGGGAGCTTGGTCCACAATTGAAGTAAATAACTATATGAAGGCTGTCGACTCAGCTCTATTGCCACTGAATACCGGCAATGGTAGAGGTGGTAGCACTGCTGTCGGGATTCCTAGCCCTTGTGAATTATCGCTGCGGGTTGTGTAGTCACAAGTGTTTTTCTTCAATCTGCTATACACGTTCTTTAGCTTATGGAAAACTGTTTCGTATGTTGCAAACTGTTCTTTGCACTCGTGTAATACGCATGGATTTTCTTGAGGTGGCTGGGCGCAGATGGCAAAAAAATTTGCCAGTAGTTCATCTCTCTTCGACATAATCTTTTCGAAAACCAGCTCAAAGTCTTCCACCTTCGATGCATCTTCCCATGACGCTTCATACAGTTCTCTCGCCTCGTCCACCTGGGATAGCAGATAATTGAAGGCATTGTTGCAGCAGCCATTTTATTTAACGATGTGAATAACTGTCTATTGCAACAATAAGTTGTACTGATGTATGAAAAGGACTGTGTAATGACGGCAGAATAATCACGTGCTCGCACGTGAGCGAGAAACAGCTTAAAATTCCTCTGGCCAGCGGAGATCGTTATCGCAGCGTGTTTTGGAGCGACGTACCATAAACAAAACATGTCAATAAGCGCCGAAACCTTCCCATTCGCCATCCCCGAACAGCTGAAAGGCGTAAATTACACTTCTAGCGTACATTGCCATAAACAGAACTGTATCTCTAAGTAAAAATCTGGCCCGGAGACCAAAATGTTTAGGACAAGCAGTCGTACTCGTCCTCCATTCACGCCATCTTGACACACTACTGCCTTCTTGTGGCAAACAAAGCAGTTAACAGGTGTCTAGGCAGAACAATGGTACAAGTCACAACATCTCAGAAGTTTTTCTGTTTGTAAATGTCTTCTTAGTTACAAATGCAAACTAACAATCATACGACTGACAGAAACAGTGACTGATACGATGCTGGGGCTCCTGTGGAGCGCACATGCTCTGATGACAGTATATATAAACACGAGCTGACCTCAGCCTTGAGCTGAAGGTCAGGTCGTCCATCGGGCAGAGAAACACCACGTGCACTCGTTAAAGTCGTCAACATGTCTTCCATTTTTCAAGGTTTGTTTATAACAAGATACTCTCTGCAACTGTTCCGATGGCGACCATCTGCAGGCTACAAGTCTCGGAGTACTATGGAAATTCCTAATTACTATCATGCGGCATGTGCCTGGTGTGTTATTGTGCACCGAGGGGCGACCTCTGGCACTGGGCCTATAGATGGCCTTATTATCAAAGACCATTGGACTGTAGATGACCTTATTGAACTTGGGAAAATTACTGGCTAGGAACGCGTGCTTACAAACAGAAGGTGACTATTAATGTTAAGCCTGAAATACTATAGAATGCATGCAACATGGGTATGCCTGGATTTAACATTTGTAACAACAAACCATTATAATCAATAATACTGTTTATGTATCCACACATACACCTGCTAATGAGATGTATTGCTCAATAATTGATAACTGCAAACTTGAGAAATAAGTATTTAAAATACAGCAAAAATATAGGTGAGATACACACAGATGCGACATTTATATGTATGTGGTAACATCACATGAAGCAGGTAAAACTTTATGAAACAGGCAAATCAACATGGCTTCTGTGCTTGCTATCATTTGTGCTCTAAGAAGCAGAGTGGTGTAGATTTGAGTAAATTCACTTTTCTGGAACCATTTGCAGTTAAAATTATTAATATTATTCACACCTTTTCACATTTCTTGTGGTGGCATTTTTTATGACTTTTACACCACAATTTCCCTAATCATCATAGCCCTCCCCACTATCGTGATTCATAATGTGCTGTATCTGTTAATTTGTATAATTGTCTAAAATTTTTGCATTATTTTGAAAGTCCTTATTCTTCATAATTACGTATATCCCTCTGCTTCAATCACTATAGTGGTTTTATTTTGAAAATTGTAAATTTATATACAAATGACACATCTTACATGAAATCAACATAAAGAAACGCATAGGCCTACCTACATAAACTATTCACAGAAATGATAAAGACTAGGGGCTCATCTGAAGGGAAGGTTTCTTCCAATCAAGTATGCTACATTTACTTTTACCAGGACTCCTGAGTTGCACATGTGTGTTCGCGTTACATCGCGCTACGTGCATTAGAGAAATGTAATGCTCCAGAGTAAAATACTTTACTGTTTACATAAACTGTCATGAAGTGGGTTGAATGTGTTTTCATTGATGTATACACATTGTGTTTGCAAGATACGTTTAGTGTTCTGTGAAGAAAACAATAAGAGGCAGGACGGGACGATAGTTAACCATTATTGTTTACATGCGTCACCAAGTTGCTCCATTGGCCCTGTGGTAACAGTTAAGTGCCTCGAACCAAACTGAAACAGGTGCATCAACCTTTACCATTACCGTGGAAAATTTTAGCTCGCATAGCTACTTGGTCAAAGTTGGTGTGGTACGTGGTAAGAGGAGTTTTGTGTTTGCTATAGGTATTTTTCTAATTTTACAGTGTGAAGAACTGTGAATTACGAATGGAGAGAAAATGAATGGTTGTATGGGGTATTCGAGTCAGCTATGGAGAGGATGTTGGATGATTACCAATCTGCATATCCTCGGGTACCTGGTGAAATTCACATTTTGCCTTCAGTTTCCTGATAAAATTATACGTATGCACCACTTTCTCCTGCTGCCAAATAATTGTATGTGCCTCTAATATAGGTGAGTACAATAACATCACTATTTACTACAAGTGTTGACTATTGTATTAGGTCATTTTTCAAATTTTCCCCATCCTACTGTCATGCCAAAATATAGCCACGGAACTGTGATTTCAAGCAAAAATCTGCAGTACGCTCCTTCCCTACGCAGGAGCGACAGCGCGCACGTAGGGCAGCACCAATTTACCGGCTTCGTATTTTATCCCTGAATTGTTACGCACACGTTTTCATGTACTATTTGGAAAAATTAATGATGGAGGAAAATTGGCGTGGCTCTCCATGCTTGCTCGCTCATGTTTCAGGCAGCAGAATAGTACATATTTTGATGTAAATTCAGATATATAACCATTTCTAATTACTTTTTAAAAATATTTTCATTCATTTACCACATTCTTTATGAAGTTGCCCCACTACATGCCTGGTCTTCTCAGCCCCCCCCCCACCCTTTTGTAGTGTTGCAGTCGCCATACAAAAAAGGCAATGGAGCTCAGCTGGTTCACTTGCACGGAAGAAGCATAACAAACGTTTGTAAATAAATGTGCCTTTATAAAAAACAAATAAAAGCACAGCTATTTCCTCCGAGATTTATTGCAGTTTATGCAGTTAACGCACTTTACACAGATGAGAGAAATTTTTTTTTCAATACGAGCCAGACATATTGTGAGGACCAATATATATTCACGCTACTAATAAACTAGCACTGGGAGAAGTTTAGGAGGAGGAGAGCGATCTCCCTCCTGATGAAGAAGTAGAGACGGTCGCTGGTGCTTGCTGGTGTGGGCTACGTTCNCAGTTTATGCAGTTAACGCACTTTACACAGATGAGAGAAATTTTTTTTTCAATACGAGCCAGACATATTGTGAGGACAGTGTCGCTGAATCCAATATATATTCACGCTACTAATAAACTAGCACTGGGAGAAGTTTAGGAGGAGGAGAGCGATCTCCCTCCTGATGAAGAAGTAGAGACGGTCGCTGGTGCTTGCTGGTGTGGGCTACGTTTGCCACTCTCCAAGGTCACTCTTTCTGAGAGTTTGTCGTCTTCTGCAAAGTGACTGCGTGTGCTCACTGCTAATAACTCCACCCCCACACCTCACACCCCCTGTGACACAAACACACTCTGATCAGAGCATCTCGCAGCGCTACTATTATCACGCCTCTCGCTCACTACGTAGTAGGTGCATCCCATGGTACAAAGAATCCTTTAGGACACTGGTGCGAACCCCATCGCAACCGCTTTCCGATTCAAGTCCAAATGTGTCAAAATAATAAACAACTGTGTTTCTAGAACGTATTCAAAAAGAAAGACAACCATCAAACATCTTAACAGCCCTTATCACCGATTATCAAGCTACAACTTTAGAAAAGACAAACTCGCTGCAAATACACATTCCAAACACTGCCAAAACTTCTGAAATACTGAATAACTGTTACTTTCCCTTCACAAATAAATAAAACTTACGTTCCCAAAAAAATTAATATTAACTCCACTAAAACACCCTATATCTCAATTCTTATCTTCTATACAAAATATAGTAGTGCAATCATAGGATTATGCTTTTGTACTGCAAACCTTTTATTCAGAGGAGCCCCTAATTTTCATAACTACAGTATTTATAATTTAAATCTGTTTGTAAAGTTCAGGTACTGAAGAACTACAAAGCATACGCAACAAAACAATAGATAAATACTGTACATTTTACATTTGCTTATTTATTTGTTTATTGCTCATATTCCATTTGATCCCATGAGAGCCAAATAAGCTTTGGGGAATGCAAAAAGTCAAATTACAAAAAGAAACATACCAGTATGACGAACATATACACAAACAAAATAAATATTACAAATAAGGGTAATTATTCAGAGTAGCGGCTTTTCTGAAGGAAACGTCCTAGACCCACAAAAGTAGCATAAATGGGTTACCTTTATAATATTGAGGAGGGCGTAATGTTAAAATACGTAGAACGTACTAAATAAAATAGATAACGAGCAGTTTGTCTGCTTTGTTTACGTCAGATGCCATGATGTTTGGTGAAGTAACGCAGTAGAAACGTAAACAAATGCGCATCTCGCCATCACCTTATTGGTTATGGATGTGTAGACACCACCGTATGTTAGTTGCAGTTTGGATGTGAGACAGTGCGGTTCGTGGTGAGTGGTGTGTGTGTGTGTTGAGCACGTCCAAATCCATCTGTGCGAAGGTTTGCAATTTACAAATGGAGGGTGCAAGAACGAGTGTTTCTGTGCGTAATATTCGGCTATGTGGCGGGTGTTACTTGGACGTTTTAGTAGATCATGGTGTTTTGTCGAGTGAGGTAAGGTGCACGACAGTTGAATTGGGTAAGGACAGTGGACTTGTACAATCCTAGGTTAGATTAAAACCCTACAATCTAGGTTAGATTAAAACTCTACAATCCTGGTTAGATTAAAACTCTACAATCCTGGTTAGATTAAAACTCTACAATCCTGGTTAGATTAAAACTCTACAATCCTGGTTAGATTAAAACTCTACAATCCTGGTTAGATTAAAACTCTACAATCCTGGTTAGATTAAAACTCTACAATCCTGGTTAGATTAAAACTCTACAATCCTGGTTAGATTAAAACTCTACAATCCTGGTTAGATTAAAACTCTACAATCCTGGTTAGATTAAAACTCTACAATCCTGGTTAGATTAAAACTCTACAATCCTGGTTAGATTAAAACTCTACAATCCTGGTTAGATTAAAACTCTACAATCCTGGTTAGATTAAAACTCTACAATCCTGGTTAGATTAAAACTCTACAATCCTGGTTAGATTAAAACTCTACAATCCTGGTTAGATTAAAACTCTACAATCCTGGTTAGATTAAAACTCTACAATCCTGGTTAGATTAAAACTCTACAATCCTGGTTAGATTAAAACTCTACAATCCTGGTTAGATTAAAACTATACATTCCTGGTTAGATTAAAACTCTACAATCCTGGTTAGATTAAAACTCTACAATTCTAGGTTAGATCAAAAATGTAAAATTGTGATTCGCTCATCATGGGGTTAGGTTCATTTAGGTAAGGTGGGCACATATTACGAAATTGGGTGGACAAATGTTAAATTGAGGAGTTTTTGTATTTTTTATGAGTGTACTTTTAGTTATTTACCCTACAATTTCCCTGATCTTCCTAGCCCTCCCCACTATCGTATTTGTGGTTTGTATTGGTAACACGTTAATGCCCCTAGTAAATTCGTGTTCTGTGTAATTAGTAGTGTGGGAATATACTATTTTCCGTGATTTGTTCTTTTATTTATAGAAAAGCCGCTACTCTGAATAATTACCAGTAACCAGGTTATGTAACACCGGTAAGTTTCAGCCGATGTTCATTAGCACTTACAAAACTAGCAAGACACACATAAATTTTATTAAATAAATGAAAACTATAAAATGAACAAGTGGAACAAATGTTAATTATGTTATATCGAATTAACAGCAACACTAAAATAAACCAAAACAAAGGCAGAACTTGAAACTAACTTCATTATTGCTAGATGGCTATTTTAATAGACGTTTTATAGAGAACATGTAAATACGTGTTAAATCTTATTTCGCATAACTTCCAAAGCACATGGCAAGAAAACCGTTGTTTACAAACACAATGTCATAGAAAACGAAGTGGACGGAATCATGCAACGTCAGACCAAATAATAAGTCCAAAGTAATTGAAATTTTTGGCAACACTTGTCCATTGGCCGACTTGTCTTAAAAAAAAATTAGAAAAATTAACCTTTACTTAGCTGTCATCTATGGGCACATTTTGCTGTCATCTATGGGCACATTTTGCTGTCGCATATTAGAAATTTTGTAACATTAAACCAACAATTGTCCTATTATTAAATAAAACATTTACTCCATGCTCATTTTGCAACAACAGACCAACTAGCAAGTAGGTTTTTTTGTTACAATTTGAACTTGAATTTGAACATTTTTACATAGCACTGCTGGTAACAGTGATGTCTCAGACAGATGTTTTGTTTATAAGATCCTGTCACACGGGCAAATATTTCCATCTAACGGCTTCAATAAGTTTGGTCTAATAAAGTTTGACAGATATGACGACATTCGACATCAAAAATACCGCCATAATTGTCTGAAAAAAAGGATGGCTACAGTTTCCATCAAAAATTTAAAGAATTAAATGGTTTCAAATAATCTTTCATATTTGAGTCTCAGCCAATCAGAATAGTGAACGACAAAAATGGACGACAAGAATATTAAAATAACGCACATTTACTGTAAACAAAGAACGTTAAGATGATAATCACTTTATGTAGAAGATGTGAGGACATGTATGCTAATTAGTATGCGATCCGAAACGGTGTTTACCCCAAAGCCACAGCCATTGGGCTTACAGGCAATTGGTCGTTATGTCGAAGCAGCTAGCGCCGCGATATTAGTGGGAAATTTTGAGGCAGTCTACTACCGGAACAGTCAGGTTGAAAAGCAGACTAATTATTTCCCATGTCACTGATTGGCTTGATTAGACACACTTCAAATACCCTAGTCTGTCTACTCTACAACTCGTTAATTATGCACATGGTGTGCATGTATTCTGCGATTACTTCACAATCCCATAAGGGCGAATTTCACAAACATTTGCCCATGGGCGATAAATTCTAAGGCTATTTACTACATATTCTAACACTTGATTCCTATCCTAATTACACAGATCTCTAGGATCACCACAGGCCCTCGGTTGGATCACGCGGTATCGGGTCATGACCTGTTTCCAAGTCAATGATACGGACATGCATCCCGATGCACGACATGCATGTTCCGCAGGCCACACTGGTGCAGCGACTGTGGGCAGATGACTTGATAACAGTGGTCGTGCCAGACCACGAAGGAGGGGTCAACATAAAATACCCTCCCCTCTGGGAGGCCACTGTCATGGAAGACAGGGGTGGCTCGAGGCCGTGTGGTACAACATGCCATTGAGCAGAACCTCGGTTATGGGCACAGTCATCTTGACGAGACGAGCTGTACAGAACTGGATCGCCCTGCTGCAGAGTTGAATGCCAACTGATGTCGGTTCAACTTACCGTTGGCAGGTGTGATTTTACTGGTTCGGCAGGTTGGTGGCCCTGCCACCATCGAGAAGCTGCCGCTACTACTGCTGTTACTGTGGTAACTCTACGGCCAGCATCGATACCATTGAGAGCACTATGGCCGCCCCATTGAGGAGATGCTCGAACCTGAACTGGACCTGGCCACCGATGTGTCGCGAGACCTGGCAGTCTGGAATGGGGCAACTAGGGGTGCGGGTGTGACCTGGTAGTCCTGCGATGTCACAGCGCTGGGCTAAGCAGCATCTGGTGGTCGGTCATCATTTTGGGCACTCTCTGTGGAGTCAGACATCTCCACAGCTCGTGGTGGCACCACGGTAGCTGACGACCCAGATGTTCTTGAGGGTGTCGGTGTTGGTGGACTTGGTAGTCCATACCTTCCTGATGCCGGTGATTGCCATCACGTATCGACTGGAAATACTATGGTTAGTTGCCTCTGACTGGTGTTATCTTGGAGCACCAGGGCACCCTGTGTCGGTGTCTCCAACACTGCCCTTAGGTCGTCACAATGGAATTTAATTTGCCTTTGCGCACCCATCTGGATGATGTAGTCGGTTTTCCCTACTCTTTGTACCACTGTGTGGGGTCCACTCCAGCTGTAGCTCGTTCGGGGTTCATGTGGTTTCTGGCAGCTACTGTTGGACATACCATTCCTGATGTTCCTTGGCCCATTCGAACCTCGGCCGGCAGTGTCCTTCTCGTATCACCGTTTATGAGGGTCCTGAGTTCATGGTCGGTTGTGGGTATGCATATTCCCCAGGTCGTGCTAGACAATGCTCCCGGTACATTTTTGAGGTGTGAACTCGAGAGGGGATAAGCCTCGAACCAGTTGGTTTCCCCTCTAACCCTGCGGACTGGGTCTCCTTGTGGTTATCGACTGTGCGCCAGTTCGTCAGCTGTTCTCTGGCACACTGAGCCCGGAGCTCCGCGACATCTGGGGACAGCCGTTGTGCGGCAAGTACTCGTTCATATACTGCATCACTTGTTAGGTGGCATTACTCGTGCCTATGGTGACGTGCTGTAGCCGGGCAACCGGCGGACTGTCTGGTGACAGAGCACCATTTTGAGTCATTCAATGATTATAGTAGACTCCGATGTCCAAGAAGACCAATATGACAGAGCACCTCTTCCCCACTGTCATACTTGAGGAGAGAGTGACTCATCAGGATACAATATAGGATGTGACAATACCGGAAGAGACAATTCAAGAATCAATTGTGTCGCAGGCACAAATACCAACAATTTCTGGGTCTATCCTGCATCTAATAGACCTGTATGAAGAGCAACCAGCCCAGGAAAATAAGAGTGCGGCACCAAATGATAGATGGCCGTGTTCTTGGAACCCGGTCCTCTATGTATGGGAGAGATCAAAGATCTGTCTGTGCAATGAAGAAGGAACGAGTACTAGAAACGCTCTGCCCACTCGAGGACCCGAAAGAAGATGAATTGTTTGATAAGGAAAAAGAGAGGGAAGTTACTCTTTTTAAGAAATTTGTATGGCAGAGTGAATCAGTACCTCTTTCTGATAAGATCACTTCAATTGAATGGCCCTCGAATAGATGTACAGTGGATGCTGGTGTACAGCCATGGCCTGTCGGAGCTAACCCAAAAGAACCCTGGGAGCTGTATGATGTATGACGATGTTATTCGTAGCTCCCAGCTTTCCCGTCTGGAGGACCCGACCATCCTGATGGCTGCTGTTGCTCTTCATGTTAGATCAATTGATGGTGGAGGAAAGATTATTTTTCCTAGATTGGAGTTTGTGGACAGACTGACCCTCGCCCAGGTTGGTCTACCGACCAACCCAGAAGCATTACATAAAATTCTAAAGGAGTTCTATTAGAGGAGAGGAGAAAGGTTTACACCGCCTTTGATCTACAAGGATGCTGTCTGTACTTACGGGAGGCGTACCTTCGACCACAAGAAACCCTTCACAGGGTATAGTGTGGTCTGGTATTAGTCCTCCAACCGGTCGGCATTCTATAAATACCAGATTTGACATACTCGATATTGACAATTTTCCTGGATAAAATGTTTTTTTTTCAGGAAACAACCAGATGACAGCCCTGGTGATGGAACTGGAAAGTGAGTAATGGTATAGCGGTCGAATCCAGCTCCCTAATAAATGGTAATACTTTGGTCTAAGTGAAAGATGTGTGTGAGTGGAGTTTCGACGGGCGGGTCTGTCTGGTCCGGGCTGGTAAAACAGTTAGGATATTGTTCAGGCTTCTCGCAGCTGCAATTCCTGAATGTGATAGATACGATAGTCTGCAGTGTGGATTAGTTCATGCTCCTTGTGTCAGGTGGGCGAGGAGGTGGGGAACAATTCTGGATAACCGATTGTCCTCTAAACCTTAGTCCAGTACACACTCGGATGCACTGAGCCACATTTTGAGTTAATGGGATTGCTACCATGCGTAAGATACTGTGAAAAGGATACACGCTGACACAAAGGTATGAATATGTAGAATCATAGGTTTTTCTGGACTGCATGGCGGATTCAAAAATGCTAAGTTCCCTGTGGTGGCTCGAGATACAAAAGATCCGATCTTAGCTTTTGTTTGAGGGAGATACAGTTATATAGAAATTTAGTGCTCCTGGTATAACCTTAAATAGGTATCGGCCACCAGGACGAGAGGTTGGAGAGGAATGCGCCGGTTCCACCAGGAACTTTGTCTGGCAGGAATGCTATGACGAGGCCATACGAGGTACCAAGGTTTCAAGACTGGAGGAACCCACCAGCCTGACGGAAGCAGTGGCTCTGCTGGTAAGATCAATGGACGGGGAAGAGAAGATCCTTTTACTCCACATAGAGTCTGTGGACAGGCTCACCATCGCCCAGGTGGGTCTGCCCACAAACAAGGAGGCACTCTTGAACTGGCTCAAAGAGTGCTTCTGGGTAAAGGGGGAAACATTAGACCCTGTCTTGATCTTTAAGGATGCCATATGTACATATGGGAGGCGTACCTTTGATCAGAGTAAACCCTTCATGGGGTACTCTGTGGTCAGGTACTAGTCCTTCACCTCAGGCGGATCCTTGCAAAAAAACCCAGACGTAACTAACCCTGATGTGTCAACACTTCCTGCATAAGACGTGTTCTTTTTTCAGGAAAACCCTATGATAACGACCCCAGCGATGGCCCAGGAACGATATTTCGGATGATGGAAGGAGCACCGCTTCTTAAGGTATGGACTGACCATATGGTCTGAGAATGGTAGTTGCATGTGTGTGTAAATGTGACATGCATAAGAAAGTCTGCAGTGTGGAATCAAAAAATGCCACTTGCACCCAGTGGGCGAGGAGGCGGGGGGACAATTCTGGTTACCGGCTGTCCCCCAAATCTAAGTCCAGACAATGCCCAGATGCACTGGGCCACGAATGTGATAAGGGACGCCATCATGCTTAATTTACGTGAAAGAAGGACAAGCGCGAGCGCGATAGGAATGTGTGTTAATGTGTAGTAGTTCTGTTTTTAAATTCATTTCGACGAGCACGAAGGATTTCAAAATTCAATGTTCCCGGTGATGCCCTGCGAAATGTCGCTGAACATACCATACCAACAGATCACAACCGACCAATTTTCAAACCATCTCGCAGCTACATTAGCCACCAAAGTAAAATCATCAAGGAAAGATACTTGAGATGTTAGCAGAGGGGGTAATTGAGCCAACGGAAAGTTGCTACCACTCCACCATCACACTGGCACCAAATACTGGTGTAGTCATGGCCAGTGATGCAGTTCCTCGAAAAACAAATCCACTTGCTCTGGTAGGAACCACGGTTATAGATGACAGGTCTGGACACTTGCCTATTTAACAATGTTAGTGAGTTGACGTCCTTGGTTACACATTTAGTACATGAAGTGGCCGCAAAATTCTGACCAAGCTAGCGGTGTTAACATTGCTGGTATAGGGATAACACCATAGAATTATGAATGTAATTTTCCGCTTTTTAGAAAAAAATATTATTTCTTTATATATGCTTGCAATGCCAAAGAGCACTTCTTTGTTAGCAGCGCTCTGTAGTTGGGTTCATGAACTAAATGGGCTAAATTTTCAAAATTGTGTCCAGACTTGTCTTCTAAGGCCACGGTATGAACAAACTTTACAGCACTGCATGCGACACTGATTCATCATGGTGCACCATAGTTTGTGTTTATTCATCTTTATTACATATCATACTGTACTGCAGCCAAAGTGATATTTAAAAAGTAAAGTTTTTGGCAGTATACATAAATTAAATTTGTGTAACAATTGTGGAATATAATGTTAATGCCACTTATTTCACAAAAATAAACTGCTGTAAGATTTTTCCATGGCTAGGAAAAAAAATCCGTTGGAGCTTGGAATATGGTCTAAATACACTATATAGCAAAATTTTAACGATTTCATCATTATTAAAAATTATCTGCCTTTATACTTCAAATAAATCACAACACAGTGTAATTAAACACAATTATTAAGTTATGATAGACACGAAATGTATTCATAGTTAGCATAAATTGATTCTTGTGTAAGTAATTAACACATTTTATGGAGATTGTTGACATTTCACAAACACTTGAAAATCAGAAAATAGAATTCAGAAAAATGTTCATATACACTACATTAGTTACCATAAAAATTACGAACTTTATAGTGAATACCATAACATGAATATTTTCAAGCTATCTATTAAGTAAATTTTTGGGGTGAACTAATTGCTGCATTGGTAACACATTAGTAGCTACACTGAACTGAGAAATCATGGCTGCATGCTGTATGAAAATACTGATCAGTGTTCCTCGAATGGAACATACTTCCAGTGGACTGCAGGGATGTCCCTTGGATGCAATGCAGGTTCGTCCCAGAGACACACTGTTGGCTCGACCCTCGGACGCACCGCTGGGTCATCCCTAGTATGCTCTGCTGGGTCATCCCTAGTGAACAGAAGTAGGCACTCCCAGTGCAAGTGGTTGATGTCAGGGCAATACTGGCAGTGTGGTGGTGGAAATTTCTCTGCAGCTCGACCGTGCATACCTCGAGTCCTGGTTGTCTGTTGGTCGTATGTTTGTGGCACCAGAGCACTGGATAATATGGTAACTGAATAGCAGGACATGGTACTGCATAATGGCTAGGGCACCTTTGGGTGCAGCTGCAGGTGCCATCACATGGGGCAGAAATGGGGGGTTTGACAATTGGCCAAGCCACTGGTATTTCTCTGGGTTCACTCGATCTCTCTGACTTGTCGCACAAAGCCCCCCAAGCCATGGTATGTGGACTCGTGCTGTCTCTGATATAACACTGGATGCAAAAGTTCAACGATTAGTTCAAGCATGGCCTCTTCCCTTTTGATGCTGTGTAGCAGCTGGAAGAGGCGAGTTTTTATCCTTATGAATATCTTCTTGCACACATCATCTTTATCATGATAGCACAGTTCAGTCCTATACAGTACCCACACAAACGCATAGTTGATGCAGTACTGCACTGCACGCATAAACTCCGGCCACAGCATTTCCAACATCCTCGCCCGAGACCACCAGTCTCTTTCCTCGTCATGGAGTTAGCACATCACATAGCTTGACCACTCCTCTGCTAGGATGATGCATCCTTGCAGTTTCAACTGGCATTGCTGCAAGAACTCTTCGGGCTATTCCCACGGCTGGCCTGTGAAGGAGGGGAGCATAATTACAGACACATTTACGAACGACTGCAGCATGGTTGACATATCTGGAGGTGGACTGATGGTGTTCAGTCTATCAAGTGGTATGAAGCACATCTTACATGCGATAAACCCACTAGAGAACGATGTGCTCTCCCCTTCGCCTGTGCAACCCCAGTGCTTACAGTAGTGGCATCCTACACAATTTTCCATTTCACCTGATGGGCTTATGTACACATGCATGGCACAATGTTAGTTCGAGCTATTCATAAGTCCATGTCCATGTCCTACGATCCCACCACTGTCGTGGCACACATAAACTTTCCTGTCCATACCGAGTGTGTTCTGGTCTTGAGTCACAAGAAGGTGAATACAGTGTGCGCACACACGAGGGCCTATGACCATCATCTCACTCATCATGTGCATACTGTTCTGAGAATCAACTGGGAGAGGAATGTGTTGGATGGTGTTTCCTCCTCTGTACACATGGTGAGGGCAGTTGCACGAGCCAGACATACACTTCACATTTCACTGCAAATATTCCGCACATATTAATGTTCATCCAGAACCTACAGTTCACGAACACAGCCGTAGTTACCACATGTAGCTAGATGCAATATTGATATCCACATTACATGACAATACAAGTTATATCAACTCAATGTGTTTCCTACACAGTGAAACCTGGGCATCAGGCCGCAAATATGCACATTGCCATGCAATGGAGCGGAGACTCTGTCTCTGTGTGTGGTGTGACCACGTGGTTAAAGTGTGATGTCGAATAGCACAGAGAATACTTCACCTCGCTGTAGGCCATGAGGCACTCCAGGTGCAGCAATTAGGGCAATAGCTAGGCGATCAGGCTCCCAGCATGCCTGCAGGATATAATGCGAGGGTTCACTCCCAGAAATAACACTCACTTTCTGCATTCAGAATCCAATGATATCCATTATTTATTCCACTGATTAATGGTACAAAATTACATACACTTGCCCTGAAAATATACATACACATTAAAATAGTAAGCTCATTGGTACAAAACCAAGAGTTTACATGAAGCGACAGATGATACAGTCCAGTTGCGGGAGTGAAACGAATATGATTTAGATGAATTAAGCAGACAGAATAAAATTACAGGTCAATGGAGAGCAAGCATGAAGCTCCCACAGGCCATGTGACATGTAGCTACCGAGCACGAGCACTCGTTAGCAAATCCCGGCCTCCGGAAGGAGACAGGGAGCTAACTCCTGAAATGGAAATGAAGGCCTCGAAGCCAAAGATGAAGGCATACAACTCTGGAAAGGTTCGAACACAACATGTTAACCTTAAAATGACCGACTCAAATAGAATTACATACCCTATTATATAGCATAGTCCTGATATAAAATTACAAACACTTAATACACAACCCTTAATGATACAATAAGTGAGAACTTGTATGATGAACTGGCTCACTGACACACAGTGACGCACGGGTGCATGACATGCATAGTGCACAGGACACACATACAGCACAGGCGCATCACACACATACCACATGGCCGCATCACACACATATCATACAGACGCATCTCACAAATAGCATACAGGTGCATCACACACATAAGTGTGCTTAGGCTAAGACCAGTTGAGGCATGAGGTTGGATGCCAACACCTTTGGTTTGTCGCACAGCATTGCACTGTAGCATGCACTCTTTTTTTGTATTACACTTCCTCACACATGGTTTTAGAAAGGAACCTTTTAAAAATATTGAGCGCTACATTTTCCGTGGGGAATTGTATTTTATATTTCTTTTTGAAAGGAGATTATGTGTGTTTCCACTCTGTGCTATGACATTTGCTGTTTGCTCTCCACCTCAAATTGATGAATCCACGTTTCTTCTCTAGTGACTATTCTTTTTTCAGAAATGACCCACATTTAGTAGAAAAAGGTGTTGAAAGATGACAACATGTTTGCACTTGTGCTCTCCAGTGAGTTGTTCCATTACCCATCTTGCAGAGAATCTATGAAAACTAAACGTGTTATCGATAATAACATATACAGAACCATAACTTATTTGCTTCTGATTTGATACTTTATCAACAGTCACACATAAGTAAACATAGTTGTTTACAGTTGGCATTAGTGGTGGATGAGAATGGACATCCCTAATTTTCTGCATTCTTCATGCTTATTTGAGCGCTATTGAACTTTTCAATCCATTTACACTATTCTTAGACGTAAAACACCGTATCCATATTATGAAGAGAGCATATGATGGATGTATGTTCCTGGCGCACTTTCAGACCACAGAAACAGGATAACACCTTGCTGTTCCTCCACGGTGCCAATGCAGATTGGCGCTGGCACATTCACTGAGCAGCAGTAAATCAGACTGAGTGAAGGCAGTAATATGTACTCTAGAGCAGCAACTCTCTGCATGAACAATCAGAAAGTTTACCGCCAACCATTAGATAGTTATAGTCAGTGTGCCCATATTTAACTCTCTCCCATATTGCAAACTTAACTTCACTGAATTTAATCACAATCAATTTTTTTAAATGTTCTTAAAATTTTCTTTTGTATTCACTCCTTTACCACATTACCATAATATTTTATATACATTTTCTTTTTTTCATAATAATGTTTGTATTATAAATTTTATAAATATTTTAACACATATTTTGATAACCATTTCTTAAAATGTGATTTTATTAACAAAACATCTAGTATAATATTTGGTGACCCATTTTTATATACAATCAAAAATTCTACTTATAAAATAAAAATTAATGACAATGTTCCTGCACCTAAAGTATTTGAATACGTAAGTTGGTTTCAGTCTAATACATTTTTGGTGAAAATGACTATTCTTTGTTGGAAATAAAATTAAACCTCCTAGATTCTAAAGTTGTTTCGACAACAGCACCATTACAATAAATTAAATTATCTGTATAATTTATACTTCTATGACATTTTGATTATACCTGTGATTATTAACAAAATAAATTGTAGTTTGTTTTAAAAACTATCTCTAAACCCAATTCTGTAATTCCATTCAGACAATTTACAGCAATATAGGTTTATCAATGATAAAATTCTTTGTATTTAACAATCAATACGCAAACTCTATTATAATGGAAAAGTATAGTTTTGAAAAAGTTTAAGCTAAAGCTATTATTTCCACAAATTCCTTAATTTTCAATTGTCACATTAGTTTTTTTTATATTATGGAATTTTTTATGAATTACGATTGTGCTGAATGTCAATTTGCTGTGTATTTTTAAATATTTTAATGTTTTAAAAACTGGGTTAATAATGTAATTTATAAAAAGGGGTGAGTTAAATTTAATACATTTACATTTAAAGTTTAAGCGAACTGAAGAATGCTCTTTTGCAAAAAGTTTTGAAATGTTAAAAAAAATTCAAAAAAGTTATTTATCTAAATAAACAATAATGAATACACGATTCTTTCGCAATTTTGACAATGCAAGATTAGACATTTAATATATTGTTATACACCGACTGCTGCACGGGGCACGGACACTATGCACACACTCTTGTCTGTAGGGAGTAACACACCTCGCACCACTCCTCCCCCAGGCAGACACGCTCGTGATCCTGTCGCCGGGCGGCCAAGAACGATTGACAGCTGGCCTGGCTGGGATCACAGCTCCTTCTCCCCCTGCTGGAGAATGTACGAGAATATTATGGACCCTTGGCGCAATGTGGCATTTAGAGAAATTTCTGGGAGATGGCCTATGACCTTATAAATATTGCAGCGATCCAAGGGTCGGCAGTCTTTTTGTGGAAGTCAATTAGCTGAGTGCGGTAATTGAGCGATGTGTGGCATAGCGAGTGACATCTGTGAAGGGGACGGATGACGACCGAAGATTGCGAGGCGACGACGGACGACGTGTTTGTGGCGTGAAAGGACGAGAGGGTGTGATACCCGACGAGTAAAGACTACTGTGCACGAGGGCGTTCGGAGAACTCTAAAACATTACGAACTTGTGTAACCTGAACTAAACTGAGGTGGGACTGTATGCACATGTGATACTAATTTTATTGTAAATATTTGAACTGTCAAATTTGGACACATAATTTATAATGTTATTCATTAGGTTTTGATACACTGTCTATTGTGACTGATTTAAATTAATTATTTTTCTATTAATTTTATTACTTAAGATTCCACATGTCCGGCTTTTGAATTCAGTAAGCTCCAGGATGTAAAGTAACTTACATGCCAAAAAATTTCAAAACAATAACAAATTACATATGATGTGAACCACGCGTTCACGAGCTCCCTTGTGTCCACTCTGACTGCCGCAGTCGAGTCTACTACACCAGACACACCACACCGACGGGCTTGTGGGCACGAGTGAGAGTGTTCATAATTGCGTTAGTGTTTATAATTGCAGCAGTGTTCATAATAGCATTAGTGTATTCATTCAGGGTAGCTAATTGCATCAGTGTTCATAATTGTATCAGGGCATTTATTCAGTGTTATTAATTGTATCAATGTATATAATAAATATAATAATTGTCATCATGGAAGACAATCGACATAGCCACAGCCAGGGACATTTGACATTGTACACTTGGCAATACTGTGGCTGGTACAATGGAAATGTTTAGGATTAATATAATCATTTTTATTGTGTATTTGTATAAGGAAAAATTATGTTGTCTTAGGTTATTTTAATTCATGTCTCTTCCATCTCATAATCATTTTTAGTGTATATTGTGCTTCATCGTTTCGCCGCTTGGCGTCGCTGCGCTCAGGTAGCGGAAGCCGGCGCATGCTTCCTCCCCAGTTCTCTTCAGCACTTGAACGCATCAAGATGTGTAAGTCTCTCGCTCCACAAAGGCCCTCGGTGCCGACATCTTAAGCTGAACTCATATTCACTGCAATAGACTTCACTTCATGAACCGGATCAATTATTTTATTTGTTATAGCGCCGAGGGGAGAGCAATGCTACTCTCAGCGGAGAGTTTTTAAATGCAAGAGCGTTTCACATTATAAAGCCACGAGGTCGCTCGCAGTTCCGGGTCGTTAAGGCCACGTTTTGTACTAAAGTTGTGTGTGTTCATTAAGGAATCGCAAGGAATAAATAACTCCACAAGCATCGTAAGTGTTTCATTTGTAATTTAATTAAGGCGTGCGAGGCGGCCTACAGCCTCGCCATCGTGTGTGACGGACTGTTAACCAGAGTCCCCTAGGCTGTTGACCGAAACGATCCTCATTTCATCAGTTCACCGCAGAGCTGTGGCGCCGGGCACATATTTCCTACATCATCAGCTCTGGTAACACCACGCGTCAAGTTGGCTTTCCCAACGAGGGACGAGTATTTCTCCGAGCCATTGCTTGACCACGTCACATAAAAATTACGATATACAAATACAAAACAGTAACAAGGGTATATTAACATCATATGTTCATATCACTAATAAGACAGTACAAAACAATAAATTTGCTTACATAAATAATCAAGATATACATTGCAATACAAAAACAAATTTCACATGAAAAATATAACACACAGTACAAATTAAGATGTCATTCATTTACAGAGTCAAAATATTTGGGGAAAAAAACTCCTTAATTGGCCTTTTTAACTTTGTACTATTAACCTTGACGCTAGGCTGTGTACGCCCCACAGTTGTGCGCCAAATTAACTTGATGTATGATACACTAACTAGTGTTGCGCCCCACGTCCGGGCGCCACTTTAACTTGACGTATTTAGGCCCCACAGTTGGGAAGCCGCTTTACTTGACGCTATATCGCCTCTGTGGAAGACAGAGTGGCTTATAGTGTCGTTGTTAATGTCCCCAGGCACCGACTATATGACGCCTGAAGGTTAAGGGGTTTGCAATAATTTAGTCTTTTACTGTTGTATTTTGAAGGACGAATATATTGTCTCGAATTCAACACAAATGAAATACATCAGCACTGGAGAGGTGTGGTACTGTGATAATTTGGTTACTCGGATTGACTGCTAACGACTTCGTGATGGAGGGGGGCTTCTTTTGACGGTGATTGTATACTTAGCTCTTGCTGCGGGTGCTGTCAGCTGTGGTGGGTGATCTCCGGCGATGGGCGGCCTTTGGCAAAGTCCTGTAGGTGCTGCCGTCTCACTGGACTGCTGTTCTACTGACGTACTGACGTGGCCAGGGGTCCGAACCCCTGACCTAACTCTCTGCTCGGCGATCTTCGACTCCCTGCTCTCTCGAACTAACGTCTCTGGCGGCAATAATTCTCGGACTGACCTCCTACTCTGGGCGGTAGTAATCAACTGACTGACCTCTCTGCGCGTTACTAATCAACTGACTCCCCACTACTCTCGAAACGGGGTTTTTATGCTTGCCAGCGTTCAGTCTTAATTGTCGGCACGTGGCGCCTTGTGGCGGGGAGGAGGAGAGGGGGGTGGAGTGGTAGAACGCAGAACAATGCCTTTCAAAACACGTGTCCTGGTTTCTGAAGGTTTGGCCAGCCGGGGTGGGGGTAGTACCTTGCCCCTAGTTTACTCTCGTCAGCTACTTTTTCGGGGCTTTTCCACCTTGTCCTGTGGTTAGCTAAGAGGGGGGTGTTCTCGGCACCAATCCAGCTCGTCAGCTATTCCTTCCGTGGTGCGTATATTTTGAGTTTAGGCGAAATACACATGATAATTTGCTGATATCTCGAGAAATCCCTGCGCTCCACAGATCTCCCGGCAGGCTAGAGGCGTACGGTGGTGAAGGGGGGTGGCAGGGAGGCCTACACAGCAGGACGCGCAGCAAGACACGTGTAACTGCGGTCCCACACCTGCCTCATGCCACGTGTCACCTGGTTATACTGGGAGGGGGAGGGGGGTGTGGGCCAGCGTCGCTCTATTATCCCTAAACAGTCACACGACAACCTCACATGAGAGCTTAATATCCGATGGTAATTTGTTAAACATTTTGATAGCAGTATAGTACAGTCCTTTCTGATACATTAATTTCTACGAGGTAGTTATAAAGTTTATTGTTTGGATTCATTAATTGTAGATAACAAGCGATAACAATAAATTATGAGAGAATTTTCTTTGCAGTTATTTGAAATGAAATTAGGAAATTTTTATCAACTCTGTCATTTAATTGAGACCTCCATCCCTTAACAAAACTGGTTTAGCCCACTGATTTTAAGAAATTGTAACAATATTATAATACATTTTTTAGTAGCAGCTGTAAAAATGTCTGTTTTTTTATTTATATTAAACTAATTCCCAATTCGGAAAACAATTAATTAGAGGTAAAAAATTTGCTGCCGTATTTATATAAATTTAAATTTTTTTATCATTATGTTTTTAGAGGTGGCATTACTTTATGAGTAATTTAAAGAAACTCATTATACATATGGGATGACTTATTTCATTTTATTAACCTTGACATGACTTGAAAAAGTAATAATAGAATAAGAAAAATAAACCTTAATGTTTTTTAGTTTAATATTTGGTTTTGAATGGTTTATACCAAGGGTGCTCAACCTTTTTAACAGTCGGGCCAAACGAACGATTCAGACATTTTTGGCGGGCCACTGACGGTTGTTATTTAAGTTATTTTTAAGACTTGTGCAAGAAAAAACCCAATATTAAGAAATGAAATTGTTGTTTATTAAAATAATAAAACAATACACTTTTGCTTCTTCATTCTAATGTTATGTATCTTAAATCAAAATCGAACTAAATAAAAACTAAGGTTAATACAATTAATGTGATTTCTGACATTGCTTCTGTTGTAATAATTTTCTTATATTAGGCGTCAAATCAGATGTTGAAAGTAACAACAAGTCACTAATATGTTGCTCTGTTAGTGATGTGCGGTATTTATTTTTAACATAATTAAGGTTTGAGAAAACCTTTTCACAGACATATGTTGATCCAAAACTACTTAAGAATTGTAAGGCCAGGTCTGTTATGATAGGAAAATCTTCTGTTGGTACCAATTTCCAGAAATTTGCAAAATCTTCTGAAGAATTTTGTGGTTTTGAGGATACTTTTTCGGCAAAAAGGTTTTTTAGCGCAAAATGACTTTGCAGTTCAGTGAGTTCTAACTGAACATTGGCAGGATAAGTAATTATTTCAGTCAAACTGATTATGAAGGGATTCACAAAAATTTGTATATTTTGTTTTTTACTCTCAAAGTCTTGAAATCTTCTCTCAAACGATTGTAATAAGGAGCTAATTTTAGATTCGTATTTAGAACAATTGATGGTGTCAATATTGAGTTTCTCTTTCAAATCTTTAAGTGTGGGAAAATGGTCAATATTTTCTGTGCTTAAGTTAATTAAAAACAGATTTAATTTAGCTTTAAATCCGCTTATCAAACTAAACATAGTCGGAAATGAACAATCTTTGCCTTGTAATTTGAGATTCAAAATATTGAGATAATTCGTAACGTCAACAAGAAATGCAAGATCACTCAACCAAGATGTATTCTTCAGTAAATCAGTTTCCAAAGGTAACACCCCTTTTTCCTCCAAAAATTCCACGACCTGCTCTCTCAAGTTGAAAAATGTTTTTAACATGTTGCCCCTTGAAAGCCATCGCACAGCGCAGTACAGTTGAAGCTCTCCATATTCACTGATTTCTTCTTCAAATAAAACTCTGAATTCACGTCTATTAAGAGCTTTTGCACGTATGTAATTTATGCAACGTACCACTGGATCCATAATATCATCCAATTTCATGTCCTTTGCACACAAAGCTTCCTGGTGGATAATGCAATGATACGAAAATAGTGTGCGACCCAAGAAATTCTGCAACAAAGCTACGCAACCTTTGTTTTTCCCGATCATTGCAGGTGCTCCATCAGTGCAAATACATATCATTTTGTCCCATGATAAGCCCTTTTTCTCAATACATTCCCTAATTTTCAATAAAATGTCTTTTCCTTGGGTTGTAGTTTCTAGCTGACAGAGTTCAAGTAAATCTTGCAATATATTCCAATGTTTATCAATACACCGCACAAAAATAGCCAACTGAGACCTACTCGTTAAATCGCAAGTTTCATCTAACGCCAATGAAAAGTATTTGCACTTTGTTACGATTTCTTGAATCTGACTGCTGATATCAACTGCCATCTCCTCCACCCTTCTCGTAACAGTGTGTCGTGAGAGTGAGACACTGTCGGCTTTAGCTTTGACGTTTTTATCATTACAGTTTTGTGCAAAGATTGTCAAAGCCTCTTTAATAATTTCTCCATCAGTAAAACATTTCTTCTTTTTCGCTAAAAGCAAAGAAATCTCGTAAGATGTTTTGACCATGGATTCAAGCTCGTCGTGCCTTTCAACGAAAATATTCTGTTGGTTGAATAGTTCCTTTTTCTTTTTCTTTAAAAAATCTTCTCTGATAGCACTACCAACAGGGTACTCTTTTTCAAAATTATTATGATTTTGCTTATAATGCCTTTCTAGGTTATATTTTTTTGCAACAGCTACTGTAGCGGAGCAAAGTAAACACATGGGTTTATTATGCGCCTTGCTTTCAATAAAACAATATTTATTTTCCCATTCATCATGAAAAACACGGTAGGTCTCGGTCGATTTCGACGTACTTGGTTTGCTGTGAGACATACTGAAACAAACAACATTTGTTTATTTTCCTTTCTGAATAGGTACCTAATATGAATATCTACTTAAATTAGCTCATAATGAATAACATACCTTTGAACACCAATGTCTTCACTTATTTAAACAAAAACGATCAAATGTTTGATTCAGTTCTTCATCAACAAAATCACAACTTAAAAACATTATGTACTGTAAGCAGTGACGCGCGCTCTCGATTGTTTTTCGAAACACAGTGCGGGAACAGGTGAGCGCGAGGAAGCGCGGGCGGGAGGCTCAAAACAATACTTCGCTCCCGAGCTTACGCACACAAAAACAATGCACACGTGCATCTACACTCGCACTAAGACCAACCCGCCTTTGTTAGATAAAACGTCTTCCTAATCCTATACTACCACGTACAAAACACTTTTTCAACTTGGCGGGAATTTTCTGAATTGCTTGCGCGGGCCATTCAAAATTCGTCCGCGGGCCACATCGTGGCCCGCGGGCAGAGGGTTGAGCAGCCCTGGTTTATACATACCACAGAGTTTCAGTCCAGAGGCATGCGCCGATGTGATGGGGTTTCAGAATGCTTGACGTACAATATGGCGACCCTGCCTTGGTGTAGTCTGTCTTGGTCAACATCAACCTTCACGATGCTTGTGGGTGCCTTAACTCGTTCCAACAGCATGCCACTGTGGTATCGGCCCGACACGGCCACCCTGCTAAGTGCAGAACCTCAGTGCGGCTCCTATCAAGCGACTTCTAGTGCTGATACCTTATAACATTATCGCTGTAATATTGGTGGAACAACTATTGCTCTGTGGTGGCCATTCTATATGTTACAGATAACCGCATTTACATGCCCAGCGATGGTACGCACTTCAACTAAATAACATGTAATTTTGATCGTTCCTCGTAGGTGGTTCACTTTATTGTCAGTGTACTACTGTTGTCACGTCCTTTGGAAACACCCACACATCAAATATGGCGTTAAGAGCTACGATACGTGTTGTGGTGGGACGGGAACCTAAGGACACGTCACATTCACCTGCGTGGTGTGGACTACTGTTGACCAGCGTTGCTGCTTGCCAGAGAGTGGAAACACATGTGCCGTGTGGAGCCTTGTAGCATCGCTACTTCCCCTCCATTCCCCTCTGCTGGATACTGCTGTTGGCATGCGTGGCGTATGTTATGTCGTGCAGCGAGGAATATGTGCTCCGACCTTCCAGATACTTTTGTGTGGAGCGACTAGAGATAAATAAGACATTTTTGTCGTGGTTTGGAAGAGAGACGGACGAGGTACTCATAAAANCTTTTAACCGCATTACTTAGGTATCGTAATTTAATTTTTTTTAATGGACCAGAGTAAAAAAAACTTATATATATATATATATATATATATATATATACATATACACATATATTGTAGAAACTTAATATTTTACGTGACCACACTGGCCTGTTTCTAAAATTGTATTTAAAATTACATTTTTATATTTTTCTATGTCAAACAGTTTATGTTACCCTTTTTGTCACTTTCTCAAAATGACGTATTTAAAAATTTTTCCTATTTTTGTATACGTTGCAGATTTTTGTGGCATTTTATATAAGTAACTTTCCCAGAAATATACAATAGCATTTAAAAAGGTTTTTTAAACTTTTCAGAAACCCGAGAAAATTTTGTTCTCTGTTGTGCCTCCTGACGGTTATGTTTTGTTGATATATGATTTTCGTATTGAAACTAAACAAATGCTACTGGATGAAGGGAGAAACGTGTTCCTGGTCCATGTGTTGGAAAGCTTCCTTCAAAAGTAAATGTACATTATATATTTAAACATTATTTACTTCCCCGATATCATAATTGAAAGTCTCATGTTTAATTCAAAGTAGTTACTTACAGAGAACCAAATAAAACATATCCTATAACCTGATGAATAAACAGTCACTTCACTTTCAATAGTGTCCCATTTTATAAGTTTTTACCACGATTAAAAAAAATTCCTTAATATGACATTTTTGTATCGTCTGAAGAGATGTACCTAAAACTACTCTACGAGAGTAGTCCAGCATTCGAATGCAAGATGTTTAGCATAGTATTCAAGCCAAGATACCTAACACATACCGTCTCGAAACACGCGCAAAAAATATGGCCTACTTGCAGTCCTACATCCAACAGTTATCAACAATAATATTTATTAAAGTCACCATTTTCCAAAATCAACATTCATTAAAGTCAGTAATTATCGACATAACATTAAATTATCTCTCCCAGTCGTCCATAAAATTCACTACTGTTATTGAAGAGACTTCCCTTAGGTGGTGTCCTGCGCAGAATGCACGAGGCCCACACCAGCTCCACGTGAGCAGCAGCGCACGACAGTTTCACACCTCACCTGTCCTACGTAAGAGGCCATTTCCAGCATCGTGTAGCACCAGTTCACCTCAGGATGGTCATTGCAAACTGAAATTAACTACCAGAAATAAGCGTAAAAGGAAAAAATACATGACATTTATCAGCAAATACATTGTTTTAGTGAATTCTATCATTTGTATTGGCAATTGCTGCTACATCTGGGTAATTGATTACAACAATGGATCTGTTATGATAATTTTTGTTTCTCATTTCCCATAACACTAGCCTCTTACGTACATCTTCGGTAATCAACCCATATAGTCCATTAATGGTTAACTGCTCAAGTTCTACTTTCAGGCTATTCTTCCGCCTCATGAAAAAAAAAACTTAATCAAATTTAGAAAATTACGCCAAAGAGACAACACACCACATACGTGTACACTCAGTGTTAATAATATTTTGCGTGACAACCATTTTTTACCAGGCACCACCTGGTAATGGTAACAGAAGTATAAAATTCTTGTGAAACACAACAAATTTATTAATCAACAAAACACATCATACACGGGGTGATTTTTCGAAGGTTTGTTTCAAAGAGTGTGAAGATACGACGAATACACAATGACAATTATTTCCACTGTTTATTATCGGTGTTACTCTGACCCCAGTGTCAGCAACATCTGTTGACGTACGAAGAATCTTGAATTATTCGAGATTCTTGTTTGACGCACGTTGACGCTAGCGCGAGTTGCCCTCTGTCACTCAGGCAGGACACTTACATTGATCATGCATTTTAATGTTGTTGCTTGAAGCTGATTTCCGAAATTGAATTCCACGCAGGAGATGGCCTTACCAAGCATTGAAATCACCGACCAGCGTTCGACAATAGTGTCTTAGTCGTGCATTTAAGTTTCGGTATGTTGCATGAGCTATGTATTCGAAGTCTTCAAAGCACAGAATTTCCTACGCTTGAAATAGTTTTATTACATACGAAATTATTTTCATAAAATGGTACTGGAATCTCCAACAATACACAGTTCTCGAAAGTCTTCCATAGGAAAAACATAGAGTTTATAGTAAAGTTTATCATCGTGCCAAATGGATAAGATAATCTCCTGCCACTTGTCATTACATTAGGGCAGGGGTCAGCAAGTATTTTCAAGTGGCGTCGGAATACTTTTGAGAAATTTTATCGAGGTCCAAAAAAAAAAAAAACACATAAGTACTTATAACTTTTACATTTTTATTTTTACATTCACGTAATTGCATTACAATGAAATAGAAAAATATATATAATATAAAATAGAAAAGGCAGGTATTCGTTGAAAAATTTATGAGAAAAATTACACTTGCGGTCTTGAGCCAGTTTTTTATAGTTTGGTTCACGTGGCGAACAGCTAATGCGAAGAGTGTCTTCAAGGTGGGCGTCCGTTAATCTCGAACGATATTTGTTCTTCAAAAAATTCATTTTGGAGAAAGTTGTTTCACATACATATGTGAAGCCGAACACAGTAGCCAGGTTAATCGCTAGTTTTCTGCAGGTTTCACACTTTTCTACATATTTGCCCCAAAATTATTCAGGGGATGCAGTTTTGTACATTTGTAAAGAAATATCTTCTTGCGAGTCAATTATTTCCATTTGAAGTAAAGGTTTTTCAAGACTGAACAACTTCGCAGCCACATCAGTCCATTCTGCAGCTGGAGCAACTTCATAAGGCGATTTAAAGAATTGAGACAACTTACCTATCTCTGCAAAGTCTTGGAATCTTGCTTCAAATTCCTTCCCAAGATCTGACATAAAACTTAGGAACACTGCAGTGTGTATTTCGGAATTATTCTTTTTATATCCAAGAATTGTTGGAAAATGAATAAATTCTTGATTTGCAATATCTTTTTCAAAGATATCCAGCTTGCGACGAAAAGCAGACACATGTTGTATCAGATCACATATTAATTTCCCATTTCCTTGTAACTCGGTGTTGAGCGCATTTAAATATTTCAGAATGTCTTCCAGGAAAGCCACAGCTAACATATTGCCCTCGTTTGATAGGAACTCCAAGTGCTCCTTGCCCTGTGTACCCAACTTGCCTAAGAAGGAGGTCACTTGTTCTTTTATTTGCCAGAAACGTTCAATAACTTGACCTTTACTTAGCCAACGAACATCGTTGTGTTGCAGTAAGTCAGAATACTCTGAATCACATTCAGATAGAAACTCCTTGAATTGTCCGTGCTGAAGAGCAGAACGAGACCTCATAAAATTGTTCAACTTGACCAAGTTGTCCATTACTTCTTTCAGAGTAGCACTAAGTTTTCCACAAAGGGCTGTCTGGTGAATTATGCATTGATA
This sequence comes from Clitarchus hookeri, assembly GCA_002778355.1. Lineage (NCBI taxonomy): Eukaryota > Metazoa > Arthropoda > Insecta > Phasmatodea > Phasmatidae > Clitarchus > Clitarchus hookeri. Next base: position 317,156 of record NQII01000907.1, on the reverse strand, counting down.
AGATAGTAGCCCAGCATTTTTATCCCTGATTCTCTTGACTAATCCTTTTTCTGTGCCCATCATCGCTGGGGCCCCGTCAGATGAAAGGGACACCATTTTATCATAACTGATGTTTGATTTTGTCATGAAATCGTCAACAGTCTTGGATAAATCTTCTCCACGAGTCTTGCCTTTACACGGCAATATTGCTAGCAATTCTTCCCTGAATACTTTACTCTCAATGTAAAAAATATAAACAAAATATATATTTGCTCATCATCAACAATGTCACACGATTCATCAAGTGCTATGGCGTCGCAAGGCGCCTTCTGCAGAAGTTCAAGCAAACTTTTTTTTGTTGTCAGCAGCCAAAATTTTGGTTATTCTTGTATTGCTTCTTGCCGACAATGGAATACTTTGAATTGCGGCTAAAACGTCCTTCTTCTCTTCAAAAAGTGACGTGGCCACTTCCAACAGAGTCTTAAAATGGCTTCTGGAGTTAATTAAGCGTCCAGCAGACACGCAACGCCGCTTCTGCTGAATTTTCTCGCTCGCTCATACAGCGAACTAGTAAGACCGTGCTTTTTTTTGTAAGAAGTGAGATATACCTGGAGTTTTTCTTGACGAGCTTTACTGCCAAGAGGAAAGTTTTTGTGGAACTACTGATGAGTTGCTTCGTAGTGTCTCATTCAAATTGGCACTTTTAACAATAGCGACAGTTTTGTTGCATATGAGGCAAACTGGAACAGCTGTAGGCCTATCAGACAGCGTAAAACAATATTGTTCTGTTCACTCAGCCAGAAACTTCCGATTTTCACTGTCAACTTTACGCTTTTTAGGATCCATATTGATTCACAAAACGTTATTTGAGCACACGACAATAACAACAAGAAATCCAGCCCCTCGCAGACGAATCCTCACGCATGCGCACCAACGCAGCCGGTCAGTTTACTCCTTCCCCCCTCCTCGCCTTTCCACCAACGCAGAAGTTTGCGTCTCACATCATAGCAACTATGCATCACTATTAACAAATCAAATGAATCGTGCTATTACTTGTAAAATATAAGCAAAATTGATAAGGCTATCGCTTAAACGTATCTGTTATATGTAAATATTAATAAATTACTTATTCAAGTTGAAAATGTTTGGCGGTCCAGGCTTGGACCTTCCGCGGTCCGGATGTGGACCGCGGTCCGCCTGTTGCCGACCGTTGCATTAGGGCATAGTAATCTCATAGCAACACTCTCTGCTAGAAGCACCGCCCTGCAGTCTCTCACAATGTATCGCCTCAAACTATTTCCTCAGTCTCCCCTCGCTATTTCTTCATACCCAAGTGACCGACACTCTTTAAATAAACTATTCAGGTCATGCAACATGACACATACTTAAGTGGATGTTCGAGGAAGTACAAGTAACAGTATCTCAGTTTAACACTATCAATAACCAATAACAAGTCTTTCCTCCTATAGATCCCTATGGTGTCCCTTTTT